>JAJONR010001271.1:0-120181 GCA_029582245.1 Solanum etuberosum | reverse complement strand
TTTTACAAACAAGAGGGCTTCTTTCTTTGCCTTCTAAACCAAAAATCAAGGCTTTTTACCCATTACCTCAAGGGGGTCTAAGGAACAGATTCAATTCTTTAAGTAGTTTAAAGCCTAATCCTCTTAATGGGGTTTCTTTATCTTCAAATGGGTTTCAAAAAGTTCAAGGCTTTGACACAAAGCCTCAGTTGTTTGGTCAAAAGAAGAGGTGTTTTCCAATATGCAAAGCTGAGGCTGCTGCTGCTGGTGCAGCTGATGGACAGCCACTTTTTGTTGAAAAGGAGCAACCTAAGTTTATGGGGATTGAACTTGTGACCCTTAAGAAAATTATACCACTTGGGGCTATGTTCTTTTGTATTCTGTTTAATTATACAATCCTTAGGGACACTAAGGATGTGTTGGTTGTAACAGCTAAAGGGTCCAGTGCTGAGATTATCCCTTTCTTGAAAACTTGGGTGAATTTGCCTATGGCTATTGGATTCATGCTTTTGTACACAAAGTTGGCTAATGTGTTGTCAAAGGAGGCTCTTTTTTATACTGTTATACTTCCCTTTATTGCATTCTTTGGGGCGTTTGGGTTTGTTTTGTATCCTCTTAGCAATTACTTTCACCCTACAGCTTTTGCTGATAAGCTTCTCAATACTCTTGGTCCAAGATTTCTTGGACCAATTGCTATTCTGAGGATCTGGAGTTTCTGCTTGTTCTATGTCATGGCTGAGCTTTGGGGAAGTGTGGTGGTTTCAGTACTCTTTTGGGGATTTGCTAATCAGGTAAATTTGTGTCATGAATATATTTTGTGTGTTAGTTACTATTTTAAGGATGTATAGTCTGTGGATAGTGTGTTTAGTTAGATTCTGATATTATCTAGTATTTTCACATTACCTCTTTGTTTCTGGATGGTTGCTGCTGCAATTTTGCGAGGTAAAAACGATCTCTTTATAGCAGGACCAGTCTGATATACATGTGGTACCAGACTTCTGCCTTCTTGGTGTTCTTTTATAGCACAAGGGTGAAATTCTGTAATATAAGCTATAATGGTGGATGACTTAGCGAAGAGTTCTGTTTGTGGTGCAGTTGTGCTCACTGAGTTTTGAAATATTGGCAGCATCATATTATCATTGATTTATGTCTTGGTCTGCTGTTTTCTTAGTTGCAGTTGGTCATACAAATTTGTGAACTTTTCATTCTGTTCCCCTGCTGTTATTACCATTCTAACAATTGTTCTGGCTAGTTATAATATGATCATCAACATATCTATATGTGTATACTCACTACCCTTGAGCTTTGGCCGGGGGAAACTGTTATTGAACGTACCAGTGATTGTTTTGGATGATTTTTTGCAGATTACGACTGTCGATGAGGCTAAGAGATTCTATCCTTTGTTTGGACTTGGAGCGAATGTTGCTCTTATTTTCTCTGGTCGCACAGTAAAGTACTTTTCTAGCTTGAGAAGCTCTTTAGGTCCTGGAGTTGATGGTTGGGCTATCTCCCTGAAAGGAATGATGAGCATTGTTGTGATGATGGGTGGGGCAATCTGTTTCTTTTACTGGTGGGTGAATAGAAATGTTCCTCTCCCAACTCGTAGCAAGAAGAAGAAGGTAAATTCGCTAAACCATACGTCATTGCTTTGCAATAGGCAGCAGTTACTTCCAAAGCAACTAGTTGATGGTAGAATAAACTACTTATCTTTTAGTTTTTCTTATAAAGCGCTGTCTGTCATTAATTTGTTTCTGAGAAGCAGATGCACACCTCTTTGTCCCTCGTCTATCACTTTTACTAAAACGAAGATTTGTTTCTGGTTAAATCTTTTCAAATTATTTATCAGTTGTGCTCTTCAGATTTTATACCTAGAGTTTTAAATTAAAGAACCATGTTTACATATCTGCATTATCTGACTGATGTCTTTTGTCAGGTAAAACCTAACATGACCACAATGGAGAGCTTGAAGTTCTTGGTCTCTTCAAAATATATCAGGGATCTTGCCACATTGGTTGTAGCATATGGCATTAGTATCAACCTTGTTGAAGTTACATGGAAGTCGAAGCTCAAAGCTCAGGTGAATTATTACTGAATGCTATTTTTTTCATTATAAGTTTGGGATTCAGATTGTTTCTCATTTTGACATGCTATCTCATACGTTCTCTCTCTGTATCACTAATGCGCAGTTCCCAAGCCCCAATGAATACTCCTCATTCATGGGTGACTTCTCAACTGCTACTGGAATAGCAACTTTCACAATGATGTTGTTAAGTCAATGGATTTTTGACAAGTATGGGTGGGGAGCAGCAGCCAAGATAACACCTACAGTCTTGCTCCTAACCGGAGTTGGTTTCTTCTCCCTGCTTTTGTTTGGTGCCCCTCTAGCACCTACTCTTGCGAAGTTTGGAATGACTCCTCTTCTAGCAGCTGTCTATGTGGGTGCAATGCAGAACATTTTCAGTAAGAGTGCAAAGTATAGTTTGTTTGACCCCTGCAAAGAAATGGCCTACATTCCTTTGGATGAGGACACCAAGGTATGATGATATACTTGATATATACTTTTAACTTTATGGTATCAGTGCTCTAGAAAGAGCTCTTGGGAGTGCTAATTATATTCGCTTCAGTGCAATCATGCCTTCATGTAAGAAATGAAATTTCAAACATTTGTAGCTGAAGCCTTTATGTTAGCGCTACATATATATGCTTGGTGATGTATGTCACTGACATGACAATATCTGTTTAGTTATGTATGACCAGAAAAGTCATAGTATCACTTAACAAGCCAACTGTTTTCTCGGAAAATTAATATGGAGTAATTTCCTGTATCAGGTTAAAGGGAAGGCAGCAATCGATGTTGTCTGCAATCCACTGGGAAAGTCTGGAGGAGCTTTGATACAACAGTTCATGATTTTGACTTTTGGTTCACTTGCCAGCTCGACACCCTACCTCGGTGGTGTGCTCTTAGTAATTGTTCTTGCATGGTTGGGAGCAGCCAAGTCTTTGGATGGACAGTTCACTCAATTACGCCAAGAAGAAGATCTTGAGAAGGAAATGGAGAGAGCATCGTTGAAGATCCCTGTCGTGTCTCAAAATGAAAATGGAAATGGTCCTCTCTCAAGTGGGTCATCACTGAATCCCGCCGAAGGTGACTCAACCAACGCTTCATCAGAACCCTCCTCCCCAAGGAGCCTGTAATATCATTATTAAGATCACTTGCAGAACAGGAGGAATAAAAAGCGAACAGAAGATGCGTCAGGTGGTATCTTGGTTGCAGTCCGACTATGAACTGATGTTGTCAAATCTTTGTTGGTTATAGGAATTCGTTTTTACTCGAGAGAAATAAATTTAGATACAAGAGAGGCATGTCACCAAATTAGCCAACCTGCCATCCCATATTTATTTTATTTCCTGGTAGTTACATTTTTTCTCAGTTTTGTAGCGCTCCGAATTCTCGTTGAACAACTTTCTTTTGGCAATGTAAGCATGTGTTGTTTCTCCAGAAACTTTGTTATCTTTGTGATGCTTTTATCTGACTCAAGAATGTTTCATGACACTTTTGTCAAGGAGGTTGTGCATGAGATTACTGAAGTTTTTTTTTTTTGGTTCTGCAACATATGATAAACTTGACTAAAATATTCTCTGGCTTTTGCATCTTCATTCCAATCTGAAAATCAAGTTAATTCAACAACATACACAGTGAAATCCCACAAAGTGGGGTCTGGGGAGGGTAGAGTATACGCAGACCATACCACTACCTCGTGGAGGTAGAGAGGCTGTTTTCGAAACATAGTAATAGTTAATAATTCAAAATATTAAAAAAAAGGTGAAAACAGTTCAGGTTAAAGAAAAATTGTTTAATTCTGTGAATAACTACACATTCTCATGAAGTTTGAATTTGCACAAACAAAAGCATCCATTTGAATGGTTAGAGATTTCTGAACTTGTCGAAAAGTTTGGTGGGAGGAGTGGTGAGAGTCGGTGGTTTTTCTCTAACTTGTTTGTGAGGATGTTTAATTCCCTTTCTAATGGAATACTTGGGGTTGCTTGTGTTGCTTGCTGGTACAGAATTGGCAATGACATCAAGTGATGTGAATATAAAAGAAGAATCTTGTGTGAACTGTGGTGTTTGTTTGTGCCGCTTTGTCATTAACAAGATGCAATGCAATGTATTTGTGTGATATTCTGCTATGTTTTGCCGTTGAAATCGAGGCAAGGTGATTGGAAAATACTACTTATTTGCACCAAGAATTCTGAATTGTTAACCTTGAGTCAAAAGACATTGAAAAACAGCCTGCTTTCTTGGTGTTGATTCATTTGGCTTTAGGTATTGTCTTTCTTTACTCTGCAGGCTGTGGAACTTTGTAATAATTGTTTACTTGGTTCTACACAAGGTTCTCATATGTCATTATCAAAGGAAAATTACATAAATAAATGTAATTATGAAGACAGATTCCAAGTCTCAACTTTATTTGGTTGCAGACAAAGCACTAGTTATTCAAATGGCTATTAGAAATGATTGATGGTTTCTGTGAGCCTTTTGTTTTCCACCTGAAGAAAGAGATTTCCTTCTTCAAGATGACGATTCTTCTTTCATTCCGCTTCCTCCTAGTTCTGGCTGTCTTAATGGTTTTGCTGATTTCTGCTCAATCATTTTCAGATTTTGAACCTTCAGAGGAGCATGAGGAGGTCAAAAACATTTGCAAATTTAAACGCCTCGCAGAAGTTGAAAGAGAGTGCAAACCTGTTTTATCAGTGTCATCTAAGATGAAGCTTGGAAATGATAAAATATATGGTATTGCTAAAGACCTCTCTTTTCAGAATGGAGACTGGGTGCAAGAGACTGGCAGTGCACCGTTGATGCCATTTGATGAGAGTGATATGCCAAAGAACTTTTCTGGTATTGGTTCGACTCTGAAACTAGCTTCTTTCTGGTTAATGGGCATGGATTTTGACCGGCAAGCAGATGATGTATTGGGTATCTGTGGAATCTTATCCATGGCAATTACGCGGAACAGGACTCTTTCAGACATGCCACAAAGATGGTCTCCTTGGTTCCATAAAAGCCCTGGCTACTCTGATTTGACAATCATCTTTGAAGGACTCTATGTTGAGGAAGCCAATGGAGGAGACCGCCTGATGTGTTTATTAGGGACTTCAGTGTCCCCTTTTTCCAAAAGTTCTGTAGACCCTTATGAATGGTCCTCAAAATACAATTGCAAGAAAAGTTTTGAGTATTCGTTCGTGAAGGATGATAGGATAATGCTTATTCTTCGATACCCTCAGATCTTCACTTTGACTAGTAGAGCAATTCTTGGTGAGTTGAGAAGTTTAAATAAGAAGTCAGATCCTAAATATTTCGACAAGGTCCAAATTTCATCACAACTGAGCTATGACTCGAAATATCATTTTGTATCTGAGCAACTTGTATCTAGAGCTTGCAATCCATATTCATGTCATGAACTTCCTGATAATAGAATTCGAGTTCACAAAGCGTCACAGTTTTGCAAAGTTCTTCAAAAATTTGGTTCCGAAACATTTGACATTGATGTGGCTTCAGAGTTCCATGACATGAAGCATTGCAAGAATCTAGGACCATTTGTCCATGACTGGGAGATCACTGAAGGCAAGAATGCTATGTCCAACAAGTTTAAGCTCTTAATTACAAATTTGCATTGCTTACCAGAAACCAATTCCCCTAAGACTGCAAAAGTTTCTGCTGTCTTCAGAGTGCTCTCTCCTTCAGAAGATCGCTTCTATTCAGGATCAAGAACCGGTCTTTCTGGAATGACAATATCCGCGGAAGGAATATGGAATTCTTCCACTGGTAACCTCTGCATGGTTGGTTGCATTGGCCTAGAGAATGATGCTGATGGATGTGATTCACGAATATGCTTGTACTTACTAGGCACATTTTCAATCACTCAGAGAAATGTTCTTTCTGGAACCATCTCTAGCATAAAAGAGGCTTATGTTCCTTTACGGTTTAAAAAGGAACTCCGTCCTCTTGACATCTGGAACAGTTTTTATGATTACAGTAAATCCTACTTATCCTACAGGTTTACAAGAATTGAGATGTTAAGGGCCTTTATGCAGAAAGACAACAGTTACAATTTGGGGATGCTGATTACAAAAATAATCCACAGATTTCCAGGCATTGAAGACGATAGAAACTTAACACTCCTTTCTTCTTTATCCGATGAGCTTTCTTTCCAGGTTAAAGCTCTTCCACATGCCATACGGAACAAGACTATCTCCAAAACATTTCTCTCACTCGAGGTCCTCTCATTAGGTCATTTGTTCGGACGCCATTGGCCATTTCTAAGGGAGCATACTTGCCAAGAAGAGAATAAAGTTCCATATTTCCTTGCTTATGATGATCAAAATATACTTTTAAATGTCTCAGCACAACTGACTGTTACTGAGAAGTACTTTAGTCATGTTGCAAAAGTCTTCCTCGAGGGACTTTACGATGCATCCAGGGGGGTGATGCATACAGTAGGCTGCAGGGAAATTCATAGCCAGAAGTTCATGGATTGCTTGATCGAAGTTAAGGTGCAGTATTCCTCCAAGACTACTAGGTGGTTGATAAATCCTACTGCCAGTGTATCCATTACTAGTCTGCGGAATCCAGAAGATCCGTTTTATTTCAGTCCAATCAACTTAAAAACAGTTCTGATTCCATATAGAGACAACTCCAAGGAGGTCAAGTTTCGCCTGAACTTCGAGGCTTGTTTCCGTATATTTGTTCTTTTAACTTCTGCAGCTTGTTTGTTGAGTCAACTCTATTACGTTGAGCGAAACATAGATGCCACTCCTCTTATTTCTGCTGTTATGTTAGGTATTCAACTTCTTGGTTATGGTGTCCCTTTGGTCATGGATACCCCCATTCTTTTTGCATGGAAAGAATATCTTTATCCACAGAGTCGATCATTGCATACTGGAACGACTAATAAACAGTTCCAATTCATGATGAAACTTCTTCTCTTGATCATTTTTGTGCTTACTCTAAAACTCTTTCAGAAGGTATGGGATTCGCCAAAGATCACTCCAAAGTCCTTATCTTTGCCAAATGATAAAAAGGTTCTCCTGTTTGCCTCGATGATCCATGTGACCGGTTTTGCACTGTTTAATGTGTGTCATAGTATGTTGGCAGGGGAAACAGAGTTAGTTACTCAACTAAACAAGTATTGGGGTATGATTCAAGATTGCTTTTTGCTTCCTCAAATAATTGGTCTCATGGAATACAAGTTCAAAACTAAGCCTCTGAGTAAAGTTTACTACATTGGGTTCACAGTTGTTAGGTTTGTTCTTCGTGGCTACGACAACCTTAGAGATCCGGTTTTCAGTGTCTACTTTCACACTGAAGACAGTGCTGTAAGTTCCCAGTTTTTGTCAAAATTTGAGAATGTAGGGATGATGATGATCTTGTCATTTCTTGCAATAATATATCACATCCAACAGCAGAACTTCAAGAGTAGCATTTAAATGCTGACTGTTTGCTCTTGATAATGAAACAAATATTGTTTTTCTGCAGTGATGTTGGGTCATACTGTCAATTCCAAGTTGTTTCAAGAATGTTGAATAGATGCCTATGTATCAATTTTGTTTTGTCAAACTCAGCCTTTTCTGTACTATCTTATAGTCTCTATCCTAAGAGATTATAGTCATGCTTAACATAGTTTATTTTAATGCCTCCACTAGTGGTGACAAATGAGCGGATTGAATCGAATTTAGATGGATTAAAAATTAATTGAGCTAAAATGAATTGGATCACAATCCACCTATATAAGTATGGGTAAAATATGGATTGGATAAAATGGTCCTAACTCACTTTGACTCTTAGGGGTCGTTTGGTGTGATGGACAAGAGGATTTAATCCAGGGATAATTTTTAACTGGTCTTTAATCTGTTGTTTGGTTGCCAAGGGTGGAATAACTTATCCTAGGATTAACAATTAGTCCTGGGATAAGTTATTATCCCTCCCCCGGGGTGGAATAATAATCCCAGGATAACTTATCCTGGGATTAGGTAGGTAAAATAACAAAAATACCCTCATTAAACCCCACTTTTATAGACCACTTTACATCCATGTATATTAACATAATTTTTAACAACATTTATAATAATATTCACAACCTTAATTATTCGTTGTTCTTATGATAATATATTTTTCTATTAAAAAATCTCACTTTATAAATACAATATTTATTTATGAATATAATATAAGTTGAATTTATTTCCCTAATTCTTATGTTTATTTATATTCTGATTTCTCTCAAATGTTCACTCCACTACTAGATTGCATATTTTTAATTAAATACTTTATTACTCACTTAAAAATTATATTTTATATATAAATTAAAATGTAGATAACTTTAATCATAAATTTTCTTTTACTTTTAATAAACTTAAAATGGAAGTTTTATTTTTAAGCTAAATAAGATGAAGGTTTTATTTTTAAACTAAATAAGGTGAAAGTTTTATTTTTAAGCTAAATAAGATGGAAATTTTATTTTTAAGCTAAACAAGATGGAAGTTCTATTTTAAGTTAAATAATATGAAAGTTTAATTTTAAAAACACACGGCACAATCATGGAAATGCATACCCAAAAATATTTAAGCTAAATAAGACGGAAAATTTTATTTTTAAGAATGAATAACTAAAACTTGCAAAGAAAATGTAAAAAACAAAAAAAACTAAATAAGGTGGAACGTATTTTTGTAAACAAACAACTTATTCTTAGAAATTATGCAATGAATATAAGTTTGAATATGACAAACCAAACAAGCAACAAAAATAATCCCAGCATAATTAATCCCAGCATAACTTATCCCAGCATAACTTATCCCAGCATAACTAATCCCATCATAACTTGTATTCAAACCAAACGACCCCTTAGTGTTGTTAATGCTACATGTTAAGCCTCTTTCTTAGCGGGGATGAAAAGAGGGGTGTGGCATATTGTTTAAGATATAACCCATGAAGGGTGCCATGGGTTGATCAATCATTTTGAGATCTTGCAACTCATCAATGAGGTTGATTGTGAGTTGATTTTACGTCCAGGTCTTTCTAGGGTTCACCCTGTTTTTCATGTGCAGATGTTGAAAAAAAATATCATTTGAATGGTTTTTATGTGATTTAATGGGAGTCGGTACAGTTGGATCAAAATTTAACCTTTAAGGAGGAGCCTATAATTATTTTGGATGAGTAGATTTAGAAGTTGAGGTCCAAAGAGATAACATTTATGAAAGTGTTGTGTGAACATCATCTAGTGGCAGAGGTCACTTAGGAGATTGAGCTGAACATTCAAAGAAAATAATCCCAATTTTTTAGAATAAGGTACCTTCTATCTTTTTATGTTCAAGGACGGAAGTGTGTTTTAGTAGTGGATAATGTAAAGACCATCAAGATCGTTTAGTAGTGGATAATGTAAAGACCCTTGAGGCTTCCAGGGGTGTTTTGGATTTTTGGTTGGATTTTAAGATTTTCATAATTTTGGAGTTAACCACTGTCAACATTCGGTCAACACAACTCCGAAAAGTTGATTCTGTCAATAAGTTCAAAATGTGTTTTGTGATTGATTTACCCTATTGATTTATGTTCGAAATATTCTAAATGAGTTTCGAGGATCTATATCAAGACTTGGGCTATATTGATAATATATGATTTTCCGTCATTTGGTGTCATCTCACTTATGGTCTACATATCACATCTGCAAAGCCGTAGAAGCTTGAGGGGTTCCACACCTGCAAAGAAGGCTGGGGTTGAGGGTGGCCTCTCCTGCTGAGCTCTCTCACGCCAGGAACTTTGAGGATTCATAGCGGCGGTAAGTTTTTAACCTTTCCTATGATTTTTCCTCTTCAAATTATTATTTATTTCATCGATTTACCACATATGTGAAAGGAGTTTTGGAGATTTTCCTCTTATTAAGAGAGTGTTTTTGGGAATTTGAGATCCAATTTGAGCTTTGTTTACAGTAAAATTATAGATTTGAGTTCCTTTTCTTATGAATAAACGTATTCGAAAGAAAAATCATGTTCGACGATGGGTCTGGGGGTAGAGCTTTTGACATGAACCATCATATTGCGAAATGAATATTGATGGACTCATTTTCACCTCTAGATTTGAGTTTTGATATATTGAGAGAATTTTGAGGCTTGAAAAAAAGGAAAAAGTAGTGTTGTGAGGTTTGTGGGTGTTTCTTGGCCTTCGAGATAGGTTATGGCTTACTCCTCTCAGACTTAGCTTAGGTGGTGGCTTATTGTGTAAAACATGTTATGGATTGGGGAAAATATTAGGTTGAAATACTAAATGATATGATTTCAATAGTGATACCTAAAATGGAATTTTAGCGTTAAATGACTTTGGAATTATAAACTGTATAGTTTGGGCAAATTCTTAGTCTAGGTTAGACATATAGTAATATAGGTGTCTATGAACTCGTTTACTTACGAATTATGCATACTTGCTGGATTGAAAACGTTCGAAGGCATTGAGAAAAGAAAACACATTGGGAAATTAGCTTGCTCGACTTCAGTTCTTTGGTTGAGGTAGGTTATGGTTTATTCTATGTGATAGAGAGACTCTTGATAGTCATTGAGTAATATTGTGAAGTTTTTCATGTACTTAATTGTTGTGGTTTGGACGAGTTATATGTTGTTGTAATTGGTCTGTAATCTCAAGACCGTGAAATCCATAATCTTGAACTTGTTCTACCAAAGTGATGCCTTAAATAAAGAAGGTTTGATGAAATATTGTTAATGAAGTGAAAAGTGATGGTAACGAATGATAAATTAACTATATTGTTGGATCGGGTGCCACGACCCGTCACAATTATTTGGATTGGGTGCCACTAGCTGGCATGATATATTTGAATCGGAATCCATGAGCCGGCACAATATATGGATCGGGTGCCACGAGCCGACATGATATTAATGTATCAGGTGTCACGTTCCAGCACGATAACATTAAAGGAAAACATATTAAAGTAACTTAATATACTCAATCTCAACGAACCCATTTCTCAAAAGAGCGTGGTGTGAAGGCCTGAGTCCTCATGTGTGTTCTTGATATTGTTGATTGATTACGTACTGCTCCATTATTGTTGTCACTTGTTCATGTTGTTTGTTGCTTGCCACCTGCTATAGTTGATTTTACACTATTACTTTATGCATATTGGTTTCTATTTTGAGTTTGCCGATGATACCTACTCAGTACATGTTGCCCTGTGCTAACCCCTACTTGTATTTTCTTCGTTTTGTTTATGGAGTGCAACAAGTGTACCAACAACTTTGGGTCGGCCTCAGCTCTAGCTAGTCTCCAGCACATCAGGTTCTAGGGTGATCTATTAATTCTAGCTCGTGTTGGATTCTCTCAGTTATGGCATGATGTCCTTAGTTTTAGGACATAAATTATTTTATTTATTTATTTATTCTGGTGTTTTTGATACTCTAAGACTTAGTACTTGGAGATTAGATGTACTTGATGTGATGACTTTCAGGGTTTGAAAATAATATGTAATAGATTCTAGTGGATTTGTGTTTCTTACATTAATACGATTTGAGCTTCCGTGTTATGGTTGTATTTCGTAAGTAGAACTTTGAGTCGTGACACTAGGACACTTGATCCTCCGTGCGTTGATACCAAGTTTGTCATGACTCGAGCCTACACCCTGGATGACCGACACTCGAGAACCATTGCTGGTTCCCGAGTGAACCCTCATCATGGCTGACTACAAGCGGAAGACTAACTCAAGCATAAATAAGCATCAAACTGAAAGAAACATTTAACAAGAGTTTAGTGAATCTCAAACTCTCTGAATATATAAGTATGAAACAATAAGTTTTAAATAAAACATTTGAAACTAAAAGACTCTCCAAAACTGTCTATCTATGAAGCATCTACCGTATAAAGATGACTGTCGGGACAAGACCCACAACACCTTAAAAAGCTACTACTAACAACTCATAAAAATTGGAGTCTCCAGAATCAAGAAGTCATAATTTGAACAATCCAACCCAACATAAAAATGCAGAATCTCCCACACATCATTGTTTGTCACCCAACTAAAACCTAATCTTCATAAAATTTGTTGATAAACCCCTAGTAAGTCTATGCGAACCAGGTCACATTGTATAGTCATATCTGAACCCAAATGTGAAAATCCATACAACCTTCAATTCTGAACCAAGGGTCTATATGAGAGGTCTTATTCCTTCACCTTTCTTAACTTCTTCCCATGACACAAATTTCAAATACCTTGAACTCTTCAATACACCAAACTTTTATTCTTTTCACTGACTCACTTACCAATTTTATTTATTGACCAACAATCTATGATATATTACCTTATACTCTAAACCAACACTTTTAAGTTAAACCATTCCTTAGGTCCTTCAATAATCAAAAGTAACAAACTTTACTACCCAAACCATGCATAAGTCCTTCCAAATGCTCAATACCCGATGCAATCGATCATTTCTTACCTTACCAATTCATAACTTGACAAAATATACCACCATTAATGTAGACTTACAACCAAAAACACTTGAATTCTTCCAACTGTATAACACAATCCCCTTATCTATCAACATTAGCTCATATGTTGAAGATTTTTATGAATTAACGTATCTTAGCTTATCATTGATCACCTCTCCACCGACCTTACCGTATCCTTCGCTAAAAATCCAACCGTACACGTTATCAAACTTGAAACCACCAAAGAACTTATGACCACACTCGAATCAAATGTCTGTAAACTCCTATCTCAAATCTTATCCAACAGTTTTTAACCAATATGATGAACCCAAGAAACTATTACCATACCCAGAGAAAAGCAGATGAAACCACGCATCTCTAAACCCAATTCTTAACCCTATAAAGATGTCACGACCCAGGGGTACCCCCTAGATGTAACAAGGTGTACAAGACCCCGAGAGACCTCATACAAGCCAACTTAGCATATCATAACATAAAGTAATAGAAAAGGTGCGGAAATTTAAAACCATTCAATACAATCGAAGTCTTTTATAAAACGAGCGGAAGTCTAATACCATAGTCTCAAACCATCTAAACAACATGAGTAAAGTCTTGGGACACAGCCCATACAATAGTCCAAGGCATAAAAGAAAAGGGTGATCGCATCCTCAAATACAATGAGGACTAACCAAATCTTTACTCCCTTGATCAACAACGAAGCTAGCCACGAGTGTGAGAATCTATGTCCCCGGACCCTACATTTGATAAGAATGTAGGCAAAGTATGCGTTAGTACAATTAAGTACTAAATATGATAGCTAGCATAAACAACATAAACATCATGGTTAGTCAACATAAACCATAAGTATAATCATGCACATACATCAATATCATAATAAGAAAGGAATACTTCTCAAGCAACCTTACTCATCCTTAGTCATGACTTGGGTCATCTGCCTCTAGTCAACTTATCTCATAGAAGGCATCTCAAGCAACAATCCAAGCTATTCATTCTTTACATCATAGTTCTCATAGTTCATACTTACTTTTAAAGACAAGGGGATTCGCCTCTTTGCCTAGTTTACAAAGGCTAATGGGTATTCGCCTCTTACCTTACTTACTTTTAGATTGCGGGTACTCGCCTCCACAATCTCATCATATGATGCGGGTACCCGCCTCCACACCATTTCATAAGGATCATGGGTACTCGCCTTCATGTCCATTCATTATAGTAAGAACGTGGGGACTCACCTCTTGTTCAATTCTAAGGAATATGGGAATCGCCTCATATCCTTTCATAGGGAGGTCAAGGGTAATCGCCTCTAGCTTCATCAGTTACATAGTCTTTTAGTCTAGATTCATTTTTGGTGAGCAATCCTTTCAACCTAGAATCATTCATGTGAGTAAACCTTTCACATTCATACATTCATAATTAAGCAATTCATGTGGGAAATATCCCTTCCTCAACAATAACATCAATTACCAACAATTCATATCATAAGCTTTACTCTCAAATCACTACATATCAGTATCATCATCTATGCTTTATTCTCAAGCAATTCTAATCATAATTTATCAATCCTATAAGGACAAGCCTAAACCCCCAAAGTTTCCCTTCATGGCATCAACCCAATTATATCAATTCTAGGTTAGAATCATTGAATAGGCACAGGTACATGTAATTTCACTCTAAAAACATATAATTCTACTAATTCTATCACAACCAATCACAATCCACTCAATTGGATCAATAATCATCATAACCCACAACATTGGAAGAAACCCTAGCTAGAATTGGGGAATTCTTCATCAAATTGGGTGAATTCTAGCGGACTCCATGGATGGAAGGAATCCATGGATGAAAAACCATCATACCTTGATTACAAAGCCCTCACAAGCTTGAATATTGGAGACTTGAACTTGACCTAGCTTCAATTTCTTCCTTCTTCTTCCAACTTCTAGAGAGAGAATATTTGAGAGGAGTTTTGGGTTTTCTTTTGGGATTTGAGAGAATGACTTGAATGGGGAATTTTGGGGGTTAAAAATACTTATATAGGTGGTCTAGGTTTAGTCAAAACGACACCACTTAGTTCTAATTAAATCCGGAAAAGACCCTTAAGGCCTCAACTTAACCGTCCCATAGGTCCCACCCACGAGACCATGCCGACGGACCGTGGATGGACCTACGGTCCGTCCTGGTGAACCGTGGTTGGTGGTCTGGGACTTTGGGTTTCTGGACTTTGACCTACGGACCCCTAGCCACGAGCAGTGGACCCATCTACTGGCCGTGGTTCACTACCTCAGGCAGCTTCCCATGGTGCCCATCCACGAGGCCACCTACGGGGCGTGGGTCTAACCACGGGGAGTGGTTAACCCTTATGGGTGACACCTGGTAGTTCTACAATTTGCTAAGCCTTCCTCTTTAGGCTACGGGGTGTTACAATATCTCCCCCTTGGGAACATTCGTACTCGAATGAGATTCCAAGCATGTTTCTAAACGAAAAGACTCAAGACTAGCAGCCCATCATGCATGCAATTCATCTAAATGCACACAACTAAGGAGGAAACATCAACTCCAAGCCAAACATACTCAATGCACCATAAGGAAGTAGGAAATAAATCTAACAACCCAATATGCATGAAAATTTCAGATTTCTCACTCTTAAGGAGGAACTATAATCTCCAAACTCAAAAGCATGCTCAACACAATCTTATGGAGCCTAAATGCAATCAATACTCAAAGCACATACTCAAGGGGGAAATCTCCACTCCAAGTCAAGGCATGTTCAACAACTCATCTCATGAACTCTATAGGCAACTCATACTCAATGCACAACAACATGAGGAAATTAATTCATATAAGTCATTTCTTTCACAACTTAAGCAATTCATGAACATGCATAATCATAAGGAAATCATGGAAACACATAAAACACACATGACTTCAAATCATAAAGCAAACCAAGAGGAAATTCATTACCTCAAGCTAGAGTAGGAGTACAAGGAAAAAGATGAGGATATCGGGACTTCATATCGGCCTCGGCCTCCCAAGTAGCACCCTCAACTAAGTGGTTTCTCCACAAAACCTTAACGAAAGCAACTTCCTTGTTCCTTAATTTCTTAACTTGTCGGTCCAAAATCTCAACCGGAACTTCCTCATATGAAAGACTCTCATCAACTCCCAATCCTTCAAGGGAAACTATGGATGTCAGATCTCCAACACACTTCTTAAGCATAGAGACATGGAAAACGGGATGCACGGTTGCCAACTCATTTGGCAAATCTAACTCGTAAGCAACCTTACCAACATGTCTCATGATTTGATATGGGCCTATAGATTGGGGACTAAGTTTCCCTTTCTTCCCAAATCTCATCACACCCTTCATGGGTGAGATTTTCAAATAGACGCAATCACTAACCTCAAACTCAAGGTCTCTTCTTCTAACATTGGCATAAGACTTTTGTCGACTTTGGGTGGTTCTCAACCTCTCTCTAATGAGTTGAACTTTCTCGATAGCCTCATGAACTAACTCAGGCCCTATCAAGGCAACCTCACCCACCTCAAACCAACCTATAGGAGATCTACACCTCCTACCATAAAGAGCCTCAAATGGAGGCGAAATCTATCAATGGCAAGTGATCATCCCAACTTCCTTTGAAATCGATGACACATGCTCTCAACATATCCTCTAATGTTTGGACCGTTCGCTCTGCTTGCCCATCGGTTTGTGGGTGAATAGTCGTGCTAAGCTTCACTCTTGTGCCAAGACCTTTTTGGAATGTCTTCCAAAAACTGGGAAGTAAACTGAGTACCTTTATCAGAGATAATGGACAATGGCACACCGTGCAATCTTACCATTTCCCTCAAATATATCTTGGCATAGTCCTCCACCGAATAGGAAACCTTAACGGGAAGGAAATGAGTCAATTTTGTCATTCGATCTACTATGACCCAAATCGAATCATATTGGTGTCGGGTACGTGACAATCCCACTATAAAGTTCATATTCACATCCTCCCACTTCCAAGTAGGAATGCTAATATCTTGGGACAACCTCCTGGTTTCTAATGCTCAACCTTGACTTATTGGCAATTTGGACATTTAGCCACAAATCCCGCAATATCTTTCTTCATCCCGTTCCACCAATAGACTTACCGTAAATCACGGTACATCTTGGTGGCTCGCGGGTGAATGAAATACCGCGAACCATAAGCTTCAGTCAAGATCTGTTCCCTCAAATCATCTATGTTTGGGACACACAAACGGTCTTGGTATCTAAGTACCCCATCTCCTAATTAGGAGAAAGCCTCAACGGATTTCTTAAGTATCGCCTCTTTCAATTCTATCAAAATCGGATCAAGACCTTATTTAGCTTTCACATCAGCTACAAGAGATGATTCAGAACCATTGTGAACCATAACACCACCCTTGGTGGAGTCCATTAGTCGAACACCTAATCGAGCCAATCTATGCACATCTCGGACCAACTCTTTCTTTTCTTCATCAACATGAGCCACACTACCCATAGACAACCGATTAAGGGCATCCGCCACCACATTAGCTTTGTCGGGGGTGATAAAGAACACTCATGTCATAATCTTTCAATAACTCAAGCCACCTTCTTTGGAGAAGATTCAAATCCTTTTGATTAAACACATATTGCAAACTTTTGTGGTCGGTAAACACATCAACATGAACTCCATACAAATAGTGTCTCCAAATCTTTAGAGCAAATACGATTGCCGCTAACTCAAGTTCGTGAGTAGGATAATTCTTCTCATGGACTTTAAGTTTCCTTGAGGCATATGCAATAACTTTTCCATTTTGCATTAGAACACACCCTAGCCCAATTCTTGAGGCATCACAATAAACCACAAAACCATCCGTCCCTTCCGGTAAGGTCAACACCGGAGCGGAAGTAAGTCTATCTTTCAAATCTTGGAAACTTTTCTCACACGCTTCCGACCATATGAACTTAGCCTTCTTTTGAATCAAAGTCGTTAAAGGAGAAGCAATAGAGGAAAACTCCTCAACAAATCTTCTATAATAACCGGCCAAACCTAAAAAGCTTCTAATATCCGAAGAAGTTAGAGGTCTAGGCCAACTCTTAACCGCATCCATCTTCTTAGGATCCACCTCAATACCTTTGCTTGACCCAATATGACCAAGGAAAGCTACGTACCTTAACCAAAATTCACATATGCTAAACTTTGCAAAAAGTTGTTGGTCCTTGAGGATTTGCAATACGATCCTCAAATGATTAATATGCTCATTCTCACTCCTTGAATAGATCAAATTATCATCGATAAACACAATCACAAACATGTTTAGGTATTGCCTAAACACTTTATTCATCAAGTCCATAAACGCCGCCGGAGCATTAGTCAAACCAAAGGACATCACCAAGAACTCATAATGACCATATCGGGTTCTAAAGGCCGTCTTTGGAATATCATTTTCTCTCACCTTCAATTGGTGATAACCCGATCGAAGATCAATCTTAGAGAAATAACTTGCCCCTTGAAGTTGGTCAAACAAATTATCTATCCTCGGAAGAGGATACTTGTTCTTAATAGTCACTTTGTTCAACTGACGATAGTCAATGTACCTACGAAGAGAACCATCCTTCTTTCGAACGAACAAAACCAGAGCACCCATGGCGAGATACTCGGTCTAATGAAACCGTTGTCTAACAGATCCTTCAACTGTTCTTTCAACTCCTTAAGTTCCGCCGGAGCCATACGGTAAGGAGGAATAGAGATAGGTCGTGTATCTAGGAGAAGGTCAATTTCGAAGTCTATTTCCCGCTCGGGAGGATAACCGAGTAAGTCATTTGGAAACACTTCCGAAAACTCATTTACGATGGGGACCGACTCAAGAGAAGGGGTTTCAGAATCTACATCCCTCACCCTTACTAGATGGTAAATGCAACCCTTAGAAATCATTTTTTTAGCTTTAAGACAAGAGACAAACTGACCTTTAGGCATAGAATTTCCCCCCTTCCACTCTAGGATAGACTCATTTGGGAATTGAAATTTGACTACCTGAGTCCTACAATCAATAAAAGCATAACATGAATGCAACCAATCCATCCCAAGTATGACATCAAAGTCTAACATATCGAGCTCTACTAAGTCAACAAGAGTAACTCTATGGGATAAGGAAACGAGACACCTTCTATAGACTCTTTTAGCCACCACAGAATCACCAACAGGAGTAGAGACAGAAAAAAGGTTCTAATAAGACATCGGGGAGCACATCAAACCTCATGGCCACATAAGGTGTCACAAAAGACAAAGTAGCACCGGAATCAAGTAAAGCATATACATCTATTTGGAAAAAATTTAACATACCGGTCACCACATCCAGGGAACTCTCTTGATCATATCTAGTCTGAAGATCATAAAAATGGTTTTGCTTAGGAGCACTTGCACCCGAACCACTGGGACCGGATGAAGGGTAGGGTTGAGCCCTACGACGATTATCTCCATCCTTCTTAGCAACCGAAGGATAATCTCTGATATTGTGATCTGTCTTTCCACGCCCAAAGAAAGCATTAGAACCCGCTAGGCACTTACCCTCATGATTTCTCCCACACTTAGCACAAGTAGGCATCATGGACTTATTACCATCTCCTTGAGGTTTAGGGTTAGTCACCCTTTAATTTTTAGACCTTGGAGGAGCACTTGAAGAACCTTGCCTGGAGAACTTTTGCCGAAACCTTGAACGACCCCATCCACCGGACCTAGAATGTGAATAGTTACCATCATCCACTCTTGCTCTCTTTGCCTCTCTAGATCTTTCCTTGAGATTTTCTTCCTCAATTTGTTGGGCATGCACCATAAGGCGAGAAATGTCCATGTCATGGACAAGCATAGTGGTGCGGAATTCTTTGACTACCATGTCGGACACTCCCGACACAAACTTGCTCATCTTAGTCCTTCAATCCACTACAATAGAGGGGGTATACTTGGACAACTGAGTGAACCTCAATGCATACTCCCTCACGCTCATACTTCCTTGCCGAAAATTAATGAACTCGAGCACCTTGGCTTCTCTCATCTCAAGAGGGAAAAATCGATTAAGAAAAAAACTTTTGAACCTTTTCGATTCTATGGGACCCGCTTCTTCCAGCCTTGCCTCTTTCCATTGATTGAACCAAATCTGAGCAACCCCTTTGAGTTGGTAAGCGGCCAATTCCACCTTCTCTACCGGAGTCACTCCCATAATAGCAAGTATCTTATATACCTCATCGATAAACTCTTGAGGATCTTCCTCCATTTTGGTATCATGAAATTCGGGAGGGTTCATCCTTGTAAAGTCCCTCACTCTTGCCGCCGCCGTACCCATATTTGGGTTCACGGGAGCTACCACCTCTCTATTGTCTTGTGCCATCACGGCTTGATCCAACACTTGAAAAGCCGTCCTAAACTCCGTATTTGTTACATTTTCAGCCAAAGGATCAATCAGAGTTTGAGGAGGAGCTTGGGGAGGAACTTCTTGTCCCACATTGTCTCCCTCAGTCCTTCTAGTAGTCATATCTTGAAAACCATCGGGTAAGGATTAGGAGAAAGACTTTATAGAGTTAAGCTACATGGCACGACTTAGAGAAATGAAGATGTGAAGTTTCCTAACATCTAGTAGCCTCTCATTCATAAATGTGGCGCGCTTCACTCTACTTGACGTGGTTTGAGATATCCTAGAACCATTCTAAACCTTGTGGTCTGATTACCAAGTTTGTCACGACCCAGGGGTACCCCCTAGATGTAACAAGGTGTACAAGACCCTGAGAGACCTCATACAAGCCAACTTAGCATATCATAACATAAAGTAATAGAAAAGGTGCGGAAATTTAAAACCTTTCAATACAATCGAAGTCTTTTATAAAATGAGCGGATGTCTAATACCACAGTATCAAACCATCTAAACAAGATGAGTAAAGTCTTGGGACACAGCCCATACAATAGTCCAATACATAAAAGAAAGACATAAAAGAAAAGAGTGATCACATCCTCGAACACAATGAGGACTTACCAAATCTTCACTCCCTTGACCAACAATGAATCTAGCCACGAGTGTGAGAATCTATGTCCCCGGACCCTACATTTGATAAGAATGTAGGCAAAGTATGCGTTAGTACAATTAAGTACTAAATATGATAGCTAGCATAAACAACATAAACATCATGGTTAGTCAAAATAAACCATAAGTATAATCATGCACATACATCAATATCATAATAAGAAATACTTCTCAAGTAACCTTACTCATCCTTAGTCATGACTTGGGTCATCCACCTCTAGTCAACTTACCTCATGGAAGGCATCTCAAGCAACAATCCAAGCTATTCATTCTTTACATCGTAGTTCTCATAGTTCATACTTACTTTTAAAGACAAGGGAATTCGCCTCTTTGCCTAGTTTACAAAGGCTAATGGGTATTCGCCGCTTGCCTTACTTACTTTTAGATTGCGGGTACTCACCTCCACAATCTCATCACATGATGCGGGTACTCACTTCCACACAATTTCATAAGGATCATGGGTACTCGCCTCCATGTCCATTCATCATAGTAAGAACATGGGGACTCACCTCTTGTTCAATTCTAAGGAATAGGGGAATCGCCTCATATCCTTTCATAGGGAGGTCAAGGGTAATCGCCTCTAGCTTCATCAGTTACATAGTCTTTTAGTCTAGATTCAGTTTTGGTGAGCAATCCTTTCAACCTAGAATCATTCATGTGAGTAAACCTTTCACATTCATACATTCATAATTAAGCAATTCATGTGGGAAGTATCCCTTCCTCAACAATAACATTATTTACGAACAATTCATATCATAATCTTTACTCTCAAAGTACTACATATCATGATCATCATCTATACTTTATTCTCAAGCAATTCTAATCATAATTTATCAATCCTATAAGGACAAGCCTAAACACACAAAGTTTTCCTTCATTGCATCAACCCAATTATATCAATTCTAGGTTAGAATCATGGAATAGGCACGGGTACATGTAATTTCACTCTAAAAAATGTAATTCTACTAATTCTATCACAACCAATAACAATCCACTCAATTGGATTAACAATCATCATAACCCACAACATTGGAAGAAACCCTAGCTAGAATTGGGGAATTCTTCATCAAATTGGGGGAATTCTAAGGGACTCCATGGATGGAAGGAATCGATGGATGAAAATACATCATACCTTGATTAAAAAGCCCTCACAAGCTTGAAGATTGGAGACTTAAACTTGACCTAGCTTTAATTTCTTTCTTCTTCTTCCAACTTCTAGAGAGAGAATATTTGAGAGGAGTTTTGGGTTTTCTTTTGGGATTTGAGAAAATGATTTGAATGGGGGATTTTAGGGGTTAAAAATACTTTTATAGGTGGTCTAGGTTTAGTCAAAATGACACCACTTAATTCTAATTAAATCCGGAAAAGTCCCTTAAGCCCTAAACTTAGCCGTCCCACAGGCCCCACCCACGAGACCACGCCGACGGACTGTGGATGGACCTACGGTCTGTCCTAGTGAACCGTGGTTGGTGGTCTGGGACTTTGGGTTTCTGGACTTTGACCTACGGACCCCTAGCCACGAGTCGTGGACCCATCCACGGGGTGTTGGTCCTGGCCGTGGTTCACTGCCTCAGGCAGCTTCCCATGGTTCCCATCCACGAGGCCAGCTACGGGTTGCGGTTAGCCCTTGTGGGTGACACCTGGTAGTTCTTCAATTTGCCAAGCCTTCCTCTTTAGGCTACGGGGTGTTACAAAAGATTCATCTTTGGCCCTTACAATTAGAGTAAATATCTTTGCTTTCAGTTCCTTCCGAAGGCTACACTACATTCCACTAATTCTTTTCATTTATAACTCTAACTCAGATTCGAGTGGTGTCTCAACACATCCTATAACTTTTCATATGATCGCGCTACTCACCAAAGAGTAGAAAACCACAACTTTAGATATCCGCAAGTCATTATTACCATACCAAATTCATTTAACCAAAAACTCTTTTCATATGGTTGTATTCGGGTCATAATCCGTCACAAAATCCTAAACGTTATCCTTAGTAGGCATTGCCATCATCTATAAGTCAACCTTATCATAGACATAATACCTTAAACCCAGTTATATCAACAAAAAAATCCAAAGGACTAATCCAATTATATATACACTTTCTTAATAAAATTCAACATTACCCTCACACAAGTATACTTGTTGGTACTTTCTTTACTCATAGGCTTGTCATTTCGATATCGATCTCCCTTGAAGCTTATGAGAAAATTACCATTCCTTGTTCTGAATCATCGGGATACACTACACAACCTAAACACATTAATACCATACTAAGGATCCACCACTAAAACATTCCTTATAATAACGCTTAACCCAAACGTGCATAGAAACAAACTAGTTGGTTTCTCAAATGTGAATGTAACATCGAATCTCATTATACGAGCATGTGATACAACTGATAACTCTTTAAGTAGTTAGTGTTCACACTTGACAATCGACGTATCCATTTTTATATACTACTAGTACCACACTATGAAAGTCCGTTAGATGATTAACGTTTCAAGCACACCTCATCCAATTCTAGGTGCAAACGATCGTTAAACAGTATAAAACCCAACGAAGAGTTAGGGTCGAACCTACAAGGAGTGGTACGTGTCTAAAATTCAATTAAGAAGTACAAATATGTTCTAAACAGTTATAGGAATAAAAATTATCGAAAACATACAATTAAATCTAAAAGGGTGACAACTAATGTCATATGGGGGGGTTTGATTTTTGCAATGAACAACTGAAATAACAATGAAAACAGGGGAAAATAACAATATGGAGAGGAGTTCTTGGGATGTGATTGGTTATAGGCTATTTATGCTATATGGGTAATTGAAATCTAACGATGATTTACTGAAACTCTGTGGGTAGGCTGGACTTTAAGTGCAATAGTTTTCTCTCGAACAACTATTACTATTCAGGTGATTTCTTTTGAACATCAACAAGCTTAACAAGATAACCATCCCACAACCTTAATACATCCATTCTCTCGAGCTAGAAGGGTAGGATTGGATTGGAGATTCACTCTCTCGAGCTGAACCCATATTAACCCAATACTTACAAATCATTAATCAAAAGCTTTGGTCCCAAAACCTCTTTCTCAAGCAAGCTAAGAACTCAAAATTAGAATTGCATTTGCAACTACAATTCATAAATTAAAACTCAGGTAATGATTAAACGCACATTAAAACAATAATTTCATCGTCAAACAACAATACCCATACGATAAATAGACAAATAAACACATGATCACACCCCAAGAATTGGGGTTTTATCTACACATCATAAAAATAGAAAAATGATTACCAAATACATTTTCCATGATCTGGGTAAGACTCTCCAATCCTTTACAATGATTTCTAAGAATGAAATTCAAAGACCCACTTTCCAAACCCTCCAAAATTATACAATTCTAACTCAAAAATCAAGAGAAAACTCTAAGTATAGAATGGGAACTGTAATATCTGGGAGAGACCTTGGAGAGCTCTCAAAATTACATTTAAAATTCCATTTATAGTTTCCTGAAAATTAGCAATAAAAGACCATTCAGCGAGGTAAGTCGGGTCGCCGAGTGGTTCGGCGACACGCCATTTGCTCTTTTCTATCGCCGTTATACATTGGTTCTCAGCATCCTCAAGTCCTGTAACTTTGGGCGATCCATCCTGTCATCGCGGAACTGATCGACGATTCGCCGACTGCCCCTTTTCTGTCGCCGACTTGGTTTCTTCCCTCAGGGCTGACACACTGGAACTTTAGGTGGACTGAAGAGCCACTCAACAATTCACCGAGTGGTCTTGGCGATCATCAGGATTGCTTTTCTCCACTTCTTCAACTTGCTTTGTTCCTTTTTGCCTGTTAGTGTCCTTACTGTGTTCCTTAGTCCACATACATGAAAATTAAGGCTTTAACGTCAGTTTATAGCATAAATTAGGCATTTGAGGACACTAAAACTACCAAAACAAAGCCCTAAATGAGTCCAAATCTCGGACTCATCAACACCCCCAACTTAAACTTTTGCTTGTCCTCAAGTAAAACTCAATATCAACAGTTCGATAAGGATGTCTACAAATACTGCTGCATAAGACTCAACATAAATGCACACAACCAGGTTCAAACTACTTAAACAATGATCAACTGTGCACTCAAAGATTTAAATTGTGACTCACCATTATGAAAGATGCTCAAGTTCACAATACTTGCTTCAAATGCAAGTTCAAGCTCAACAAAGGTACTCGCATGCCCTCACAACAAGGATGATTCCATATTCACACAAAACTTCTCAACAATTTAAAGTCCCGGAATCACGTACAACTCTCACACTCAGAAAGATGAACACATGCATGACTCCACCCATAGGTTTGCCCTTATTTTCCAATCAACATTCGTTTCAGCTCACTCAAGATCACAAATGTCTTTTCATGGCTTGTAACGGGGCTGAGTGCAAAGGTATGGTCATTTAGGTTTAGTGGATTCTACCTTTATGAAGTGTGGTTTGAACATTACTTTCCTCCTTTTCATAATCATTTCAAACATGCTCACAATCCACCCCATTATTCAACTTCATTTGAACCACAGGATACCCCATTTCTTTTACAATTTTCACTACTTTATTTCACAGCTTTTTCGTTCATTTTCTTTTCTTTCTTCTTTTTCATTCCTTTTTCTCTTTTCTTCTTCTCTTTTTTGTTAACATGGAGGGGTTCCATCTTTTTCAAATCAATCACCAAAAGGGGGAATTTCTCACACTTCTTGACTTTCCTTCTCTTTTCACCACACCCCAACTTAGGCTTTTGGCCTAAGTTGGCTATTCAAACAAACCACACTTCATGAAAGTTATGGGTGAATGGATAAAGAGAGGTCACTATTGCTCAAGTTTCTTCCAAGAAAAGGGATAAGGCTCAAAAAGTGCCAAGAAAGGTTCACACATCTTACAAGGTTGGCCACAAAAGAGGTATATTGTCAAATTGTTTTCACTCTTCAAAATTCTTGCCTAAGATCATTTCAAGTGCTTGCATCACTCAATCAACCGGACCAACGGGGCAAATTCTAGGTGTCATCACACGGAATGTTCGAAGTAATCTCATCACACAAGGCATTGGTACCAATATCAAACAAGACTCCACACTTTTTAGCTAGCGTGCAATGTTCATTACAAGAGACTCATTCGACAACCAGCTAGTCACAACAAGATGCTAAAAGTTCACATATTGCCTATGTAACTTCGTTTGCCTCATCGTAGCCGTACATTCATTTCGTTCAATTAGGAGCACTATTTAATTCATCGGTATTGACCACAATCGACACTCAAATTTGCACAAGAACAGCCACAATCACATACAAAAGAGGTGGCAAATTTTATTTTATTTAAATTTTGGGTTCCAAATCATTTTCAGTCAAGACAATGGGCCACAAGCTAAAACATCCACAAGATCAAGATCAAAACATATATATATATCAACAAAATAGCCCAATATTCACAAACAAGTTAAAATCACAAGAGGCATGTATGGAAATACCTCACCTCACCCAACAAAAGAAGCAGTTGTCTTCAAATGCAACTAAAATAAGAAAATAGTCAATAAAACAACAGAAAGGGAGGTAAAAATCATCCTGCCAGGCTAAGCCTGGGGTGACGTCTGCATCTAAGTCACTCCATCTGTCGGGGCATCAATGCCCGGTGTCTTATCCACTGGGGCTGCACTGGAACCTGCCATAGTAGTATTTCTCAAGGAGGCCTGTCTAGCTGTCTCGAACATGGCACCCTCTAGATCAGTCAAGTCCTCATAAACAGCCTCATCATGCACCTCAAGCTGCTCCTCATCTGTCTCGGCCTTGGACTCAGCAGCAACAACATCAGCCCTAAAATCCTCTCCGGTGGTAGCCGGAGGTACCTCAGCACGGGCTGGAACATCAATACTCAAATCATCTGGGACCTCTACCGTCCCAAATAGTGAAGTAAAGTTTGTGGACTTCAGCTGGTCCACATCTTTCCTAAGCCCAATAATATCGGCCTTCAAGGCTATCACCTTCTCAGAAGCTCTTTGTCCTCGCTCACACACCACTACTCTCACTGTGAGTGCATCAATAGAAGCCTGGAGAGGCGTCAATGCAGCAGTGATAGCTCTCTCAATCATCTAGGGAACCTCAGCCTCCAGTCGGGAAGCACGCACATCGGTAGAATGGGCTAAGTGCCCCATCTTGAGAAGCATGGCCTGGGTGATTGAAAGCCTGGGGGCAGTAGAAATGCCAGAAGCATACCTAGCGGGAGGAGGAGCAGAGGAGGTACCCAGAATGCTAGAAGGAATGGAGCTAGAGGTACCTGAATGCCCAGAGGCCGGCGTAGGTAAGGCTGCCTCTACAAGTATCATATCAACATCAATCTCCGGGGATGTGTCTACCGGAGCTACTCTCCTTCTATCAGCCTCGTCCCATGTGTACTCGGCCTCTATACGCCGGATGTTGGTGGAAGATGTAGGAGTAACCTCAACATCCCTCTTCTCATCATGAGGAACACCTGCCCGATGACACAACTTTGTGATCAGTACTGGAAAGGGAAGGGACGGCTGGTGCTGTTTGGCTCTCATGGCCATCTCCTGCTCGATAATAAGTCCCAAATTCAGCCGCTTCTGGCTATGATAGACCAAAGGCAGGCCGTCTTTGGATGGCGGAGAATAGACTCATTCTTTGACGGCATGATTGTGCTGCTGATGAAGCCAAACCAGTATCAAGCTGTTATATTTAGGTCCCTCTTTTCTATTGGCGCTCTGTTCCCAATCCACCTCGGGGTGGTGTCAGAAATAAAGGGGGCTAGCCAACCCTTCAGGTCATCCAGAGTCTTCGTAGTGATCATACCCTGGTACTCGTGCTCAATGTCTGTAGCCCTCTCAAATACAGTGTTGATCTCATTGTTGCTGCATTTCACTTGCTTTCCCTGGACTATCACAAATTCCACCGGTCTGAAGTCACTGGCCTTCTTCTTACTCTGGGGTACCAGATTACTGTAAGTTGAATAGAATTCTCAGACCTAGGTGGGAATGTATGGGCCACGGGGCCTGGTGAAAATCTTAATTCTGTGGAACCTAAGGGTGTCCCAAACATTTGGATGCATGTCCACTACACCATCCGTGGACAATCTCATTTCCTCCAAGATGGTCCTCAATCCCTCGGCCTTTAACCGTTGAGCAACCTGAACTAGTGGTGCTGGAACACCGTCTGCGTTGGAGCTGGCACTGAAGCAGAGGCAAGAGGGGTCGGCTCTGGAATCCTAGACGGATCATGATGAGCTTTTTCTCACCAGGTCTGTAGTGACTGATTATCCTCAGGCTTAGAGAATGAAGCCTGAGAATCAAATGATTCTCCCTTGCTGCCGGAGTTGTGCTCCGGTGTCTCAGCTATGGGCGTCTTTCCCTTTCCCTTGCCTCCCTTCGGAGGTAACTTCTTGCCCTTTGCACTAGAAGCAGCTGCTTCCTCATTAATCACGATCCCTCGTGCCCTCTTTCGAGGTGGCATGCCATTATCATCCAAGTTTTTTCTAGCCATACCTGCAAAACACATAGAAAGGTGTTAGAACAATCCAAGAAAAGTGCAGACATTAAGGTGCAGAAAGACTCACCGAGTCACTTAGGCGAGCGAGATTGGGCTCGCCGAAAATACCAGCGCAAAATATTCCTAGAAATAAGACAGGTCGGCGATGTTCAGGGCCATTCGGTGAATGGTCGACACCGATCGGCGTGCTAAAAGTAGCTCGCCAAAAGTTACAGTACATTTTAAGTGTTAGGGGCGCAGAAAGGGGGATCAAGAAAACCTTTCGGCGAGTCACCGAGTGAACTCGGCGAGCTCAGGCATCTCACCGAAAGTTACAAAACAAACTCAACTAATTTAAGAAATTAAGGACGATCTGAGGGGGACTTCAGCGAATCGACGAACCACTCGGCGAGCTCGACGTAGCTTGCCAAAAAGCCCAACGTGCCAGTTTTCAACCCCAAGTTTTAAAATCAATCCCACAGCCCCCGAATTCAAAATCAAACACATACACTATTCGATTAAAGGCAGACCCATACGACCCATGCCCTCGGGTACTCAGACTTCCCCCGATTTGGCCAAAATTGGCCATTTGATGACTTTTTCCCTTAAGAATGACGTCAAACACTCCATCATTGGGCAAATTACGTCATTTGGCACAATTCAGGATTACTTAGACTTCACCCCACTAGACCCAACACAAATAAACCGCAACCCAACAATTTAGAATTGATTTTAATTAAATAATACACGGGAATCAAGTATTTAAGCATTACGACACACAATTTGACAAAATACAGGCAAACCAACACATTACACACGATTAAAACAATTACCCAACATCAAGCCTCAACACCTTTACCTATTGCATTCGAGTTCAACCATAAAATCAAAGTACGGGATTCAGAAAACTAACCTTTATACCGAATTTCAAGTTTGAATAGCTAGGTGGAAAAGTTATCCAATTCCGAGCACGAAATCACACAAAAATACGGGTAATAGTAATAAAAAAATGAACATAAAAATTTGTTGAGAGGGTACGAGAGTTTGAAATGAGATAAAATGAAGGATTTTAGAATTTTAAACCATTTGGCCTTTAAAACCTTTTAGTTCGCGGCACCTTCGGTGAAGTAAGTCGTGATCGCCGACCCATTCGGCGATGCGTCAAGCGGTATTTCCCTCACCGAGTTTTACAGGACCTTCAGCCATTTTGGGGGTTCAAACGATGGACAAGGTCGGGCTCGCCGACCTGTTCGGTGAGTCACCGATTGAGCAATTTGCCCGCCGAGTTTTACAGAGTTCCCCTTCAAGCTTGGTCATTCCAACGGCGGTCCAAATTGGGGTTCGCCAACCTGTTTGGCATGCCTCCGAATAGACTTTGGGCTCGCCAAACTACCTATTTTCCAACACTCTTCACTTTTCAACCTGCACAATCAACACCAGTTATTCAAAATCAAAAACTAAAGCATTAAAAGCTTGGGTTGCCTTCCAAGAAGCGCCTTAGTTAACGTCATGGTGCGACGAGGATACCAAATCAAGCTTCATTTTTAGGGTTTGCCATTGTGTCACTACGCTGCCCCCCTTGTTGTCTTGGATTCAAATGAGAAGAAATTTGACCTATTTAGGTCTCCAGCTATTTAATAGAGACTGAGTGAGAGGTCACTGTCTGATTGAGAGTTGAGACATCCTCTTTCATCTCTTTCAACACTTTGTCTGACCCTTCAACTTTGCTGAGAATGCGTGAGAGCTTATCTTCTGTACGTCCACCTTCAGATTCCTTAGGCTTTTGATGCTCATGGGGAGGGACGTACCTGTCCTTGTCCCCTTCTCTCTCCTTCCAGGTAGCGTTACGATCAAGCCAATCTCTGTCACGGTCTCTCCAGTCTTCATCTCTGTTCCAACCTTTATTTCCATCCGGTCTTGGGTAGTTTGCACGATAACCTCCTCCTTGATTGTCTAGGAAGTTCACTTTCTCATTTTACAGCGCTTCAAATTGTGCTTCATCGGGGTTAACTCCACCAACCCCCATAATATTAACACTCTTTGTACCAACACCCATGACATTTTTAGCGAAGAGATCCAGCTGGGTCATCATTTTGTCCATGTTTTGGTCTCTCTCTTGATCTTTTTCGATCTGTTCTTTTGTCATTCTAAACGTGAGATGAGACACTTGATCTTCACGGGTGTGCCATGCCCTATTGATATTGGTCATGCAATCAAGGAGTTGAGGCTCTAATTCATATGGTTGTTGCATTATACCACCAGGAGATAGTTGATCAGCCACTCCTTTGTTCACCAAATCAAGACTCCGATAGAAGTGTTGCAGCAACACATTATTTGGAAGTCCATGAGTTGGGTACTGAAGCACCAGCTTCTTAAATCTCAGCCATGTCTCATGGACTGGCTCACTTTCCAAGCGTTTTAAACCTTGGATGCCATCTCTTAGAGTCATCATATTTGATGGGGGAAAGAACCTCACTTGGAATGTTGTGATAAGCTCATCCCAAGAGGTGATGGAATCCCTCGGTAACTCAGCCAACCATTTAGTAGCTTCACCCATCAAGGAGAATGGAAACAACCTGAGGTGGACTTATTCTTGTGATATGTTCTAAAATGAGAATGGACTACAGACATCCACGAAGTTACTATTATGCTCATGGGGATCCTCATAAGCCAGCCTCCCAAATAATCCTTTAAGTTGCTGGAGCTGAAGCATTGTGCTAGTAATGTGGAAAACAACGTTTCCTTCAGCCGGAGGTAGATGAATTGCACCAGCACCACCCAATTGAATTGGATCATTAACATCGTTAAGATTTCCAATGTCATCTTGGTGCCCCACTTGGCTACCATTACTTCCGTTGTTTAACACAAACAACACAAAACCAAAAACTAGAGTAAGTAGATTCAGCTACAACTAAAGAGATCATAATTTAACTTCACTAAAAGAATTTTAAACAACACCACTCCCCGGCAGCGGCGCCATTTTGATTAACGTTCAAGCACACCTCATCCAATTCTAGGTGCACACGATCGTTAAGCAGTATAAAACCCAACGAAGAGTTGGGGTCGAACCCACATGGAGTGGTACGTGTCTAAAATTCAATTAAGAAGTATAAATGTATTCTAAACAGTTATAGGAATAAAAATTATCAAAAACATACAATTAAATCTAAAAGGGTGACAACTAATGTCAGATGGAGGGTTTGATTTTTGCAATAAACAGCTGAAATAATAATGAAAACAGGGGAAAATAACAATATGGAGATGAGTTCTTGGGATGTGATCGGTTATAGGCTATTTATGTTATATGGGTAATTGAAATCTAACGATGATTTGCTGAAACACTGTGGGTAGGCTGGACTTTAAGTGCAATAGTTTTCTCTCGAACAACTATTACGATTCAGGTGATTTATTTTGAACATCAACAAGCTTAACGAGATAACCAGCCCACAACTTTAATACATCCACTCTCTCGAGCTAGATGGGTAGGATCGGATTTGAGATTCACTCTCTCGAGTTGAACCCATATTAACCCAATACCTACAAATCATTAATCAAAAGCTTTGGTCCCAAAACCACTTTCTCAAGCAAGCTAAGAACTCAAAATTAGAACTGCATTTGCAACTACAATTCATAAATTAAAACTCAGCTAATGATTAAACCCACATTAAAACAGTAATTTCATCGTCAAACAACAATACCCATACGATAATTAGACAAATAAACACATGATCACACCCCAAGAATTGTGGTTTTAGCTACACATCATAAAAATAGAAAAACGATTACCAAATATATTTTCCATGATTTTGGTAAGAGTCTCCAAGCCTTTACAATAATTTCTAAGAATGAAATTCAAACACCCACTTTCCAAATCCTCCAAAATTATACAATTCTAACTCAAAAATCAAGAGAAAACTCTAAGTCTAGAATGGGAACTGTAATATCTGGGAGAGAACTTGGAGAGCTCTCAAAATTATATTTAAAATTCCATTTATAGTTTCCCGAAAATTAGCCATAAAAGACCATTCGGTGAGGTAAGTCGGGGTCGCCGAGTGGTTCGGCGACACGCCATTTGCTCTCTTCTATCGCCGTTATACATTGGTTCTCAGCATCCTCAAGTCCTGTAACTTTGGGTGATCCATCCTGTCATCGCGGAACTGATCGGTGATTCGCCGACTGCCCCTTTTCTGTCGCCGACTTGGTTCTTCCCTCAGGGCAGGCACACTGAAACTTTAGGCGGACTGAAGAGCCAGTCGGCGATTCGCTGAGTGGTCTTGGCGATCATCAGGATTTCTTTTCTCCACTTCTTCATCTTGCTTTGTTCCTTTTTGCCTGTTAGTGTCCTTACTGTGTTCCTTAGTCCACATACCTGAAAATCAAGGCTTTAACGTCAGTTTATAGCACAAATTAGGCATTTGAGGACACTAAAACTATCAAAACAAAACCCTAAATGAGTCCAAATCTTGGACTCATCATCTACCACTAGAACACATCATACCTATCGAGAAGATCGTACCCAAATAGCTCACACATTGTACCCATTGAATAGCTACAGAACATTACCAAAAAAAAAAATCATCTCTAGCCCAAGCGATATGAATTCTTTCGTAGATCATGTTGATAGCAAAAGTAACCCACTCCCTAACTTTAACCAAGTAAGCATCATTACCATTGTAGTAGTCGTATCATGACCCTCTTTGATATACATTCAATCTATGAAACTACAATAGAGATTCTGACCTCAGTTAGCGTAAAACCATTCTCATCATTCGCTAAGCAACATATACATGTTATGACAACTTTACTAACTATAGTTTCCAAAGTTACAATATTCATTATCTAGCTGTCCCTCTAATATTTTCACTTCCAATTATCGAACCACTACAGATATCGTCTATACCACATAAGTACTATTCCCGCTGTTGGGTAACTAACTTGAAAAGAAACATGCTCATGAAGTCCGTCAAACTATTTTTCAACCTCATCATTCAAATATCCTTTAAATGCATCGTCGAGTCATCATCTTACTTAACCTTTTCGAATCGTTGAACATTCCAAATCTGACTACGCATCATTTTCATAAGTCTATCAATTCAACCTTAGTACCAGATCTAACATCCAAGCTATACATGACACACCGACTTCTCACATGAAGAACCACACACGAGTAATTATTATAAGTGAGAGAGAATGGAATGAAGTGATAAAAATCAGACCGGACAAAGGACGCACGACATAGATTCAAAAGGTAAAGATTTTTTCTAAAATCACCATAGCCTATCGAAGATAAGCAACAATGTATCCACACTGATCCTTGAGACTCTACTAGAATTGGCTTGTAAACACGTGAGACCTATGAAGCTAGAGATCTAATACCATTTGTCACGATCTAAAAATAGATGTGATGACACTCATCTTATCCCACCAACACAAGTCAGCCTAAAACCCAACCATTATGATAAAATATAGAAATAAAATAAAAATAGGATTTTAATACTCAATTATAAATACGGATAGTAAGTCAACTTAACTATATCTCCAAAACCTAGATGTCACATGTACAAGCCTCTAATGTATTATGATAGATTTGAAAGAAAAATATAAGTCTCAAATAATGTTGTCTCTAAAATAAAACAAAATTATAAACAGGAGTGAGAGGGTCCGATGAGATAACAAACAAATATCTCACAAATCTCCATAAGAAGCCTCGAACAAGAAGAGAAGAGGGAGTATTATAAAGATTCGGGCTCATAGCCTACACAAATGTGGAAGCAAAGGGTGAGTACAAAACCACATGGTACTCAGCAAGTGAACTCCTAAACACAAGTTAAGAATATAAAATATAGATACTTAACTTGTGTTTAGGAGTTCGCTTGCCGAGTACCGTGTGGTTTGGTAATTACCCCTTGCTTCTACATTTGTGTAGGTTATGAGCCTGGATCATTGATAATTTCTCTTCTCTTCTTGTCTGAGGCTTCTTGTGGAGATTTGTGAGGTAGCTATTTGTTATCTCAGCGGACCCTCACACTCCTATTTATGATTTTGTTCTACTTTAGAGACAACATCATCTAAGACAAATTTTTCTTTCAAATCTATCATAATACATTAGAATCTTATAAACGTGACAACCGGATTTTTTGGATTTAGTTAAATTGACTTATTATCTGCATTTATAATTGAGTATTAAACTTTTATTTTTATTTTATTTTCGTATTTTATCGTAATAGTTGAGTTTTAGGCTGACTGTCTTGGTTGGATAAGACGAGTGTCATCACATCCATTTTTGGATCGTGATAGTTCTCATGTCATATTTATGCATTTTTCTCACACTCAGTACATTTTTAGTACTGACCGCATACTTTTTTCCTATATTGTTTCCTAATATAGATTCTGACGCACATTCTTTAGGCCATGGTTAGTGCAAGATCCTCTCAGCTTATATTGTTGTTGGTGAGTCCTCATGTTCCAGGGACATGCCTTTATGACTTTTCTTATGTACTTTCATTCAGTTTTCAGACAGTTTAGAGTTAGCTAGGGACTTGTCTTAGTAACTCACCATGTTTAGAGGCTTTTCAGACAATTAGTTGTTCTCACGTGTGTTGTCTTTGTATCGGATTTCTTCTTTATGATATGATAGTTATTTAAAACTTTAGCCCGTTTTCATTTTATTCGGTTATATATGTTATCTTAGTTTTATGACATGTCATGTGGTTAGCTTAGGGTCACTTGTGGCTCTAGGCACCATGTCACGTCTAAGGAATAGTCTTGGATTGTGACACTAATGAACTTAAATATTGTTAACTAATAAAAATATGAAAGAGATTACTACAATGATGTCATTTTTCGTCGTTGCCATGACAGTGCCGCCGATTACAAATAAGAGTAGTGCACTAAAAAAGAAAATACTTCTAAAATATGGTGATAATTTTATTTATAATATAACTATGATTCAAATTATCCTTAATATTTTTAGGTTCTAGTTTCTAATGCTTAACATATCCTAATAATATTTAAAAATATTATGCTATTATCTTTAAAATTATTCGATGGCGTAAAGAAAATCTACAATGATGGTACACCAAACACACTCATAAATTATATATGTGGTCATTGGTCATTCTTCCATTTTTTCTATACTAATTGACTTTCTTATCATATCATTATATCATATTAAAAGTGGGAAAATTTTAAGTTCAAAGTTGGATTACGAAAATATGTTTTTTTTAATTGAAAAATACCTTACTAACTTTTAAAATTAAATAAATAATGACAATTAAACTAAGCCAAATACATGATTAGATGTTACAATTTTTTATTTTCCACTTTTTAATGAGGTTTAATTATTAGTCCTTTTAACTTTAAAGCCTATAAAATATTGAATAATTCTTTTGTATTTCAAGAAAATATTGTATCAAGAATATTTAAGTGTAAAATTATAAATAAATATTTTATAAACATGATAAATACAAACCAATAGAAAAATGGGAGTTGTATAGCCACAGTAGATGAAAAGGCAAATCATTTTTTTATATTCATTTGAATTGATTTCCTCTTTCATTTCTTATGAAATAAATGTCTTTCTTTTATGTTTTCCAATACATTTTTATAATAATTCTTATGTTCTTCCTTATTCATTCTTCATTCTTCTTCTTATAGCAAAAAATAGGAGGTAAATTTATCACCAATTTGTTTTATTCCATTTCGTCAACAAACCCATATCCATCTACAAAATCAGCTAAATTTATCTTTTTTCTCTATCACTTTTGCATTCACTCACAACTTTTGATGTACACAATTTCTTCCTAAATAAACTGGACATAAAATTTTAGTCCACTATATTTTTGTATTTTATCATCTTATAATTCTTATGTAATTTTTTATTTATTGATTATTCTTTCTTATTCTGATTAATATATTTCTTTGTTTAACCATTTTCATTTTGTATGCATATGATGACATGTATAATTTATTATTTTTTAAGTTAATTGAGTTGATATTACAATTTTTTCTATACATGAGTTAGGCCTATATAAATATTATATCGTAATAGAGGTCAAACGTGCAAGGCATGCTTCCAAAACTAGTTATGTTAATAAGTAAAAAATGAGATGATGAACACAATATAATGTGAATGAAGACATTAAACCTAGCATTAACTAAAAGTCAAAATAATTTTTGATAGCGAAACTTAAATGATTGACACTAAAAGTTATTTCGAAAAACAAAATTCACTAAGTAAGTTTAAATTGTGACCTTTTAATATTAAATTTAATGCGGCAAAACTATAATAAAAACTCAATCAATTTGTTGTTTTTTTTTTTTTTGACTTTTACAGATATGCATTAGCTAATAAAATCGGATGGAACTTAAATATTAATCCCTAGATTATTATAGTTTAACTTACTTACCGTAATGAAGAAGTCTCATCAGAGTAAATTATCTATTTTTATTTAATAAAGATTTATTAAGACAATCTGCAACTAACTATTCTTGTTTTGAGTACATTCCTTAAATGGATAAAAAATCCTTCTCCACTATGCGTAAACATATCATTTTGATTAGATTTTTGTGCAATCAATTTATATTGATTTGCCTCAAAATAATTTAGATTTTTTTTAATATAAGTTGAGTGACTTCTTGATGAGTATAGTACCGAAACAAAAACAAATTTAAGAAACATTTAACTTTTAATATACTGGAAAGCAATATTAAATTTCTATTAAATATGTATTTTTTTCAAAAAATAGAGAAAATTATAATGTGTTCTATAATCGCTGCAATAACTATAATCTTACACAAATCACAATTTAAAATTTAATAAATATTTGATTTTTATTTTTTTTATAACAATTAACTTTATAGTTTTTATGCACGTTGAAATATTACTGAAATTGATATTTCAAAATTCTCAGTCATTTAAAATGTTTGATTGTTTTAATCTTTAATTTTGTACATATATAAAAATTAAAATATTTTTTTTCACTTATGACTTAAATGAGTAAGCAAATACATTTTCATTATTCTATGACCATATTTGGTGGATTCTACTTACTCAAAATTTAAGCCACACTAAATTATTCTCCTGTAAAAAAGTTTGACTCATAAAGGTTGGTCAAGATAAGACTAGATTCATAAATTACATATATTTTAATATCATAACATCTAACTTGGTATGTAATACACCCTTATTTAGTTTCAGTCAAAAATAATTACTAGAAACAACTAGGAATTCTCCAAGTCAAAATATTCAAAGATTTATAGAATCTAAATTTTCCCTATAAAATGGAGTCTATCCTAGGCAAGGAAACAAACAACAAAGTCTTTCGATACATCCAAACAAACACAAATTTTCTTCTCTTCCTCCTTATTACCAATGCCAAGAAAAAAGGGAAAGATCTTATACATTGAAAATGATACTCAAAGGAAAGTCACATATAAGAATAGACAAAATGTAGCCTTTAAAAAGTCTCAAGAAATTAGTATACTTTGTGATTGTGAAGTAGCTAGCGTCAGATATAGTGAGTATCACACAGAACCTGTGGTATATCCAAATTATCAAGCTGCAGTAGATATTTTTAATAAGTTTAAGGCGCTTCCACCATCAATTCAGTCAAAAAACATGATGACGACAGAAGAGTTTATCGAGAAAATTATAGAAAAGAAGTAGGAACAATTATACAAGTTGCAGAAAGACAATGATATCAAAGAAAAGACAAATATGATGCATGAAGTGGTAAGTGGAAAAAAGATTTTCGATGACATAAAAACTAATGATCTTAATGATCTAATGTATGTCATGAAACAAAATTTGAAAATATTTCGCAAACTGAAAATTAAAGTTGATGAAGAGGGTTCTACTTTGAATGCCTCTCAACCAATTTCTAGTGGAACCAACTGCGAGGGTCCAAGATCTCCTCTAATGGTCCCTGAAGTGGCTCAAATAATAGAGGATACGGTGGCTCCACTAATAATTCCTTCATCTCCTTCTGCTGAAATACTCCAAGAATTATTTTATCCAGTGACTTCTTTGAAGACTCATCCTCAAATGGTTCCTTTTGTGGACCCCTCGTGGATTCCTCCTTATTCATTATTTTCTGCACAATTATTTCCTCCATTGGTTCCGCAGATGTATTCTTCTACACCTCAACAAATGGATCTTAGAAGGGCCCCTATAATGGCTCATCCAATACCTTCAATAACGACTTTTTCAATGAATTCACTAATAATGGAATCTCCAATTGTTGCTTCAGTAATACCACAAATGGACTCTTCAATGAACATCTCCGCAATGAATGCACTAATGCCAATGAATAACTATCAGAACAATTATGTTGGATTTCCACAAAGGTCAGCATCGTCGGAGTCAATCGACTGGGATGATGATAGTATTATGTCTTTTTTTGATGATTCATATCTCAACAACATTAATGTTCAAGATCCAAACCAAAAAAATAACTTCTAAGGATCTTGGACCAAATATCTGTCTGTTTTAATTAATAGAGATTTGTATGTCTATGTTGTCCCATGGATAGTCTATGTATTTTACTATTTTAAATGCATAAGTTGTCTCATAGGATTCTTCATATATCTTTACTTTTTGTCCTTGTTTTAAGTGTTTTTCTGTTATGTTTCATTCTTTTTCAATTTGTTATTTCATACACTTATAAGATGTATGCAATTAATTTTTATTTTAATATTTGCTTGAGATTATTATATTTGTTTGTCTTTATTACTTTTATTATTGATATTGTGGTTATTAAAAATATTTGTATTGTTAGTATGATTACTAAAAATGATATCGTACACGGTTAAAAATCTAAAAAATCAATGTACACTAATAACTTATCTAAAATTAAAATTAATTAAAGTAATAAGGAAGATTATCAAAAAGACCTATTTAATATCCATTTATTGAAAAAATAAGGTTATATTACAAGATTAATAACTTTTATAGCTTTATTAAGTTAAGAAATATGATATTTATATTTAAGTTAATTGTCTAAAATTATTTGTTCACTCCCAAAATATAAATTTGTCGTAATATATTTATATCCTGCTTTCGTTTCTCCTTTTTTTTGTTATCGTCCTTTGAAAAATTGAGAATTTCATTCAATGTAGAAGGTTTGTTGGATAAAGTCGATATATTATTTGTATCTTTATAGGCTTTTGTCATTTACATAGCATTTGAAAAGGATAAATATATAGAAAAAAAATCAAAAACAGGATGGAAGAAATATGATAATATATTCTTTAGTGAATTTTGAACTATGATAATCAATAACAGTCCAAATTTGAATACAAAATTGAATTTATATATATTCTAAAATTACAAAGGCATGTCAGTCAAGGTTACAAACAACTTGAATACATTATTAATGCAGTGCGTGTATGACCCAAATATCTGAGGGTATTACAAATATGTTATTCCTTCAAATTATTATGGTTTAAAAGGATGAGTTGCTCTATTTTTGATTTCTCAATTGATGTCCAGTACTCGTATTGATTAATATTAATCTTGATTTGTGCCACATAAGGACCTATTCAAGGGGTAGGTCTCCCTATCAGGAATGAGTCCTTTTATGTATACCTTCTCGTAACTTTGAAAAGAACAAATTGTTTGACATTAACTTTTTATGATTTCAATCGAAGAAAATGAATTGTCAGAATTTTCTTGTATTTATTATGTATAAAATAAAGATCTGTTATGATATTTTTCATAAAAATAATTAAAATGCTATACCACAAAACTGATGACCCGATCAAATGACTTATTTTCTACAATTCTCATTAGTTGCACATTGTAACGAACCGAACCGTCGTTAATTAGGAAAGGAAAAAGGCCGGAAAAAATTTAGTCTCCCAGCCCGCCAGAGCAGGCCTGATGCCGCCAGGGCGGTAGCGCTCCAGCTGCAAACCCATCGCGAGTGCTTAGCGCCCAGGTAGACTAGGTTTATTTAATTGAGTAGTTGTAAACCTGTAATTCACTGCGTAGTATAGAGGAATTGATGGTAGAATTCATGCGTAGGCTTTCGTGCACCGAGTAAGAGACAGTTGTACTTGTATTTCTAAGTATTACGTCAGACATATACCGTAGGGGGAAAACTCTAGCTCATGAAATAGGGTTTAGGGATGGCTTGATTCCTAATTGCGTGATGTATGTCGATTGTTTGCGTAGTGGTATGAATGTGCGAATAGGAAGCATGAAAAGTGGGAGTGAACCTAATGAATAGATTATGTACAATTGCTACCATGAACCTAATACTTGATTGTGTGATTATAAGTATGTTCGTTATGGATGTGATTGTGATTGTGATTGTGCTGAGGGACCGGGTGTCCCTTACCGACACACTAACATGCATTGGATCGGATGTCACGTACCGACATACATACATACATTGGATTGGGTGTCACGTACCGACACACTAACATGAATTGGATCGGATGTCACGTACCGACATACATACATACATTGGATCGGGTTTCACATACCGACACACTAACATGCATTGGATCGGTTGTCACGTACTGACATACATACATATTAGATCAGGTGTCACGATCCTACATACTAACAGTTTGGGTATGGGTTCCGTGAGAGGACCATTGATTTCTCATATATGCTTAATTGTGAAAAGGTAGAATTGTACATTGCTCCTGAATTGATAACTGGTTTGTGCGTTATATTATAAATATATGTATGGGTGGTGGTGTGGTGAATTAGTTGGTATATATATATCTGTTTGTGTGATGAATTTGGAATGGCTAGGCTCGAAGCGGGATGTGATATGGTAAGTGGAGACCGAGGGTTCAGGTGTCATTATGTGTTACCTCAGGGAGGTGGTAATGAGTATTGTCTTGAGAGTTGGGGTGGTTTTATGTTGTGGTCAAATAGACATGTATTATCTGGTAGGGGATTAGTATCGAAACGGTTAATAGGCTTGATAGAAAGTACTATAGGGTCAAGGGTTGAGTGGTGACGTAAGGGCGTGTCGTGAGTGGTTTGTCGGGTTGGTAGTAGCTATATTCGGGATATCCTTCGAGAGACAGAATGGTTAAGTTATGATCAAGAACAGTAAGAGTAAGGGGTTATAGTCAAGTGTACTAGCATGAATTAAGTATCCGGTAATGGTAAGGGCAGGAAAATGCGAAGGTGGAGGAAGAATAGTCTTAGTTCATGTTTCTAAACGAATAGTCTAAGTTCATGTTTCTACTAGTCGATTTTCTTATATTATGCGGTGGGTATCGGGCTGACCGATGATGCCTACCAGTACGTGTGGTTTGTACTGATATTACTCTTGTTATGTCTTATTGGCATAGTCTAGATCCAGGTTCGGTGAGGTCTCATAGGTGAAGACGAAGATAATCTCCAACAGCTTATATGTTTCCTTCCATGTGGTGGAAGCTTCGTCATTTGTTAATTATGTTATGCCTCGAAATCTTAGTATCTCTTGTACCTGTTTAGACTAGATCCCTGGGGTGTTAATTACTTTGCAAGTCTTAACTCGAATTGTTTTAAAACTCTTATTTTATGAAATCTTTGGAAATTATTTTTATCTTAGTTTCTTAAATCTTCCGCATATTTTTCACTGTTTGGGAACTGAGGGTTCTCCTACTTAGGTGTTAGAGTAGGTGCCCGCACGGCCCGGTGGGTTGGGTCGTGACAAATTGGTATTAGAGCGCAGGTTACCGGTCTCCCCGTACAAGAGCAAATGTGGAGTAGACTCCTGCGGATGGGTGTGTTGACGTCCACATCTAATCTTTAGGAAGCTATGAAGCATTCTAGGAAGTCGTTTCGTTTCTTCTCTCCTTTCGTGTGAGTTGTCGCTTGTGGTATGAGTTGAGTCCAATTGGTATCTCCCGATTCCAATTGGTATCTCAGTAAGGTAAACTGAACGCCGTAGTCCCGGCTGACGGGACCCAAGCAAGGTAAATTGGAATTCAGAAGGTCCCAATTGGTATTTGGCCTTAGAGGTTGTGCGAATGCATGGATGATCAGTAATGGTCATCTATGGGGTGAACTAACTAATAATTTGAACTTGTCTGTGAGTTGTGGCTCAAAACTGTGAAGGTGTGCTTCTTGTTGTCTGAATTAACTGTGATGTGAAAAGTATATTTGCTTGAATGTTATGGTATGAATTCGTGCACAGGGTTGCTTGTCTGAATCTTGATATGTGCAATATGCTAGCCCAAGTGTTGGAATTGTGTGAGTTGTGATTGCTTGAGTTTCGTGAAACTTGTGGTTAGAAGGGACAGTCATGACTAAGTTCGGTGCAAGGGTCTATATATCTATGATGTGATTCGTAAATGAAATCTGGACGTGCGTTGCGACCAACTAGTAACCGTGTACGTATCTGGGCGTATCCTGGGGATGTGTGTGTTGGGGTGTAGAATTAATGAGAACGAGTTTGGAGTGTGTATCGTTGGGTTGACTCGAGGTAGACATTGATCATCCTAACTAAGCGGATTACCCTAAAATGCCTATGTTATAGCTGGGAATCTATGGGAAATTTAGAAAAGAGAAGAACCTCAGAGAAAGTTATTGGCAGGGGTTCTGTTTCTGACAGGGCCGCTGAGGCGGGATATTCCCGCCAAGGCGAGACCGCCAGCGTGGGATTTCTCCCGCTAGAGTGGGGCAAGGCGAGACAGAATCTCCGCCATGTCTCCCCTGTTTTCCCTACTCACAAATATAGACTCTGAATCGTACCCGAACTAATCTCTGCAATCCAATTAGTGTTCAGCAAATCGAATATAGGTTATAAACCTTTGCATTTAAATATGGACCGTCTTAGACAGCAAAAACTAGCATCCGTGTGCTTACAAAACATAAGGAAAGCAAAAATATAAAATAAAGTATTGTTCAAAATTACAAGCCCAAGATGGACGAAAAACCAAATCAAGATCCCTGGGACTAAGAGGTGTCATCATCAGAGTCGAGGTCCTCTGGGGGTACCAGGCCCTTCACGGCCTCGTCCATAAAAGTGAAGTGTCGGAAGTATCCTCTCTCGACTCGGGGAACCTCCTGTCCAGGGGCAACACAAGTGAAGATGATCTTCACGGCCTTCCATATTCGGACCATCAGACGATCCCTCTCCAGACCCTTCCTCCTCTCCTGGCGCAGCTCGCGAAGGAGCATCTCGACCTCCAGGGCAGTGTTGGGTGGAACCGGGGTGGTGTTAGCAAAAGAATGTCCCAACCTCCTCCGGACAGCCGCCAAGTCCTCCTCCACCTGTGCACCTGAGAGTGGCGGTTGGGATCGAGTGGGGAGAGTGTCGTCGCCTGCACCGTCTTCCCCTCCCTCATCATCCACCTCCGTAGCCGCCTGACTGCTATCGGCCCTGTCCGTCCTCCTTCTCTTGCTCCTGGAAGTAGAACCTAGCCTAACCAAAAGAGGGTGAAGGGGGGGATTCATAGGAAGCACCTCATCAGTGTCTAAGAGGGGCACCCCCGCCCGTTTGCACAGCGCGGTCACAAGTCCTGATAGGAAGAAGGCCTTCTTGTTTCCCTCATAGAACATCTTCCATTCTGAGATAATCTGCGCCCCCACATTTAGCTCAATTCCCTGCATAGCGCACGCCACCACCAAGGCCCGAGGAAATGTCACGTCGGTGCGGTTGCCCGACGGGCGGATCCTCCTAGTAACCAAGTACAGCCACCTCTTTGCATTTGGGGACCAGTCCGCGCTAGTGATGCCCTCTATAGTAGGCCAGTAAACCCTGTCCCGGCGCGTAGGCTCCACCAACGTATCCCTCAACCAACCCAGATCTATCTCCCTCAGCTTGGCCTCGTACTCCGTGTTTGAGACCTCGAGAACCTCTAGTAACTCATTGATGACTGCAGCGTTCAGGGGAATGTCGACTCCCCGAATGCAAATGGTAGGATGGGAATCATCCCAGCGAACGTTAAGTAGAATGGCATAGAACTCCCTCACCCATTCAGAACGTGCAGCAGCAGGAGCCTCAGTCATTGGAGCCCATCCGAACTCCATCAGGCAAGCATAAAAGGTAGGCGCCTTTTCTTCTAGTCTATGCAAGACAAAACCTCTCTCGCGGCAGAATTTTTTATTCCGGTAGTCGTGATGCCTTTCCCGACTGGCAACATCAGGAAACCGGACAGAAGGTAGATTTTCCTTTTTAGCACCAGCCATTTAGAGAGCCTGCAAAAGTTTGGGAGGTATACGTTAGAACTCGATGGGATTAGACAATATCTGGTTAGGGGAAAAATAAATTTTCTAAGCCTTAAAAAAAAAACCAGGCTCCTGTTTCCCCAGTCCCGACACAGCGGCCTAAATCCCGCCAGAGCGGGATGATGGAGGCCGCCATAGCGGGATGAAGGCCGCCAGAGTGGCCTTCATCTGGGACGAACTCCAGGCGCGATCATGGTTCCCTTCATCCCAAAAACCCTCGTTTTCACAGAATTTTAGCAGGTCAGAGTATATTAAGTACCTTAGAACCTAAATATGCGATTATTTTGGCAAAATAACCCCTAAATAATGCCCCAATTCGAGTTTTACACTAAAGGACTATTCAACTTCCCCCACCCGTTTTGGCACCATTTCGACCGTATTTTGCAAAATCCTTACTCCCAGGACGTGGTGGAGACGTTGGGGACTTAAGGGAAGTGTCCATGCTATATTTTTCTATCAAACTAGCAACCTAAGTTCATTTTTGAATAACTACCCAAAAACCGTTTCTAATAGCAGAATGCAATCGTCGTTAATCAAGTATTGAAGTAAAGAGCGTAAGGAACAAGAACATTACCTTAAGATTGACGTTCAGAGCGAAGAGTTTGAGAGGATTTTGAGAAGAGCGTAAGGAACAAGAACATTACCTATTCAAGGGGTAGGTCTCCCTATCAGGAATGAGTCCTTTTATGTATACCTCCTCGTAACTTTGAAAAGAACAAATTGTTTGACATTAACTTTTTATGATTTCAATCGAAGAAAATGAACTGTCAGAATTTTCTTGTATTTCTTATGTATAAAATAAAGTTCTGTTATGATATTTTTCATAAAAATAATTAAAATGATATACCACAAAACTGATGACCCGATCAAATGACTTATTTTCTACAATTCTCATTAGTTGCACATTGTAACGACCCAAACCATCGTTAATTAGGAAAGGAAAAAGACCAGGAAAAATTTAGTCTCCCAGCCCGCCAGAGCGGGCCTGATGCCGCCAGGGAGATAGCGCTCCAGCGGGATAAATTGCTGCCAGAGCAGGATGAGCGAGACAGAATGTAAATAACACGAAGTATGATTTTCTCCTTCTTCCTTAAACACCTAAAAGAGGCGTAAATCACCCCAGAAACCCTCCAAAAGCTGCTCTAAGCTTGGAAAGGAAGAAGAAAGAGATTTCTAGCGTGGGGATGGCGATAGCTTGTGGAATTCTGGTCAAATCCACCATCCCGTCGTCTGGAAACCAGAATTCGAGTTGCAAACCCTTCGCGAGTGCTTGGCGCCCAGGTAGGCTAGGTTTATTTAATTGAGTAGTTGTAAACCTGTAATTCGCTGCGTAGTATAGAGGAATTGATGGTATAATTCATGCGTAGGCTTTCGTGCACCGAGGAAGAGACAATTATACTTGTATTTCTAAGTATTACGTCAGACATATACCGTAGGAGAAAACTCTAGCTCATGAAATAGGGTTTAGAGATGGCTTGATTCTTAATTGTGTGATGTATGTCGATTTTTTGCGTATTGGTATGAATGTGCAAATAGGAAGCATGAAAAGTTGGAGTGAACCTAATGAATAGAATATGTGCAATTGCATGCCATGAACCTAATACTTGATTGTGTGATTATAAGTATGTTCGTTATGGATGTGATTGTGATTGTGATTGTGATTGTGTTGAGGGACCGGATTTCACGTACCGACACACTAACATGCATTGAATCGGATGTCACGTACCGACATACATACATACATTGGATCGGGTGTCACGTACCGACACACTAACATGCATTGGATCGAATTTCACGTACCGACATACATACACATATTAGATCGGGTGTCACTTACCGAAATACTAACATGCATTAGATCGGATGTCACATACCAATATACATACATATTGGATCGGGTTTCACGATCTGACATACTAACAGTTTAGGTATGGGTTCCGTGAGAGGACCATTGACTTGTCATATATGCTTAATTGTGAAAAGAATGAATTGTACATTGCTCATGAATTAATAACTGGTTTGTGTGTTGTATTATAAATATATGTGTGTTTGGCGGTGTGGAGAATTAGTTGGTGTATATATATATATATGTTTGTGTGATGAATGGGGAATGGCTAGGCTCGAAACGGGATGTGATATGGTAAGTGGAGATCGAGGGTCCAGGTGTCATTATGTGTTACCTCACGGAGGTGGTAATGAGTATTGTCTTGAGAGTTGGAGTGGTGTTATGTTGTGGTCAAATAGAAATGTATTATCCGGTAGAGGATTAGTATCAAAACGGTTAATAGGCTTGATATAAAGTACTATAGGGTCAAGGGTTGAGTGGTGACGTGGAAAACGTAAGGGCGTGTCATGTGTGGTTGGTTGGGTTGGTAGTAGCTATATTCGGGATCTCCTTCGAGAGACAGAATGGTTAAGTTATGATCAAGAACGGAACAGTAAGGGATTAGAGTCAAGTGTACTAGCATGAATTAAGTATCCGGTAATGGTAAGGGCAGGAAAATGCGAAGGTGGAGGAACGAATAGTCTTAGTTCATATTTTTGTTAGTCGATTTTCTTATATTATGCGGTGGGTATCGGATTGACCGATGATGTCTACCAGTACGTGTGGTTTGTACTGATACTACTCTTGCTATGTCTTATTGGCATAGTCTGGATCCAGGTTCGGTGAGGTCTAATAGGTGAAGACGAAGATAATCTCCAACAGCTTATATGTTTCCTTCCATGTGGTGGAAGCTATGTCATTTGTTAATTATGTTATGCCTCAAAATCTTAGTAGCTTTTGTACCTGTTTAGACTAGATCCCTGGGGTGTTAATTACTTTGCAAGTCTTAACTTGAATTTTTTTAAAACTCTTATTTTATGAAATCTTTGGAAATTGTTTTTATCTTAGTTTCTTAAATCTTCCGCATGTTTTTCACTGTTTGGGAACTGAGGGTTCTCCTACTTAGGTGTTAGAGTAGGTGCCCGCACGGCCCGGTGGGTTGGGTCGTGACACACATCTACCATAAGGGTGTAATGGATAAAGACAATCAAGAACTTTTAGCCTAGAGACTTGGTTGATTCTCATTCATTTTGAACAAGAAAATGTATATATACTAATATGTAGTAATTAATATACTAAAGTAGATTTAGTCCAAACAAATGTTGCTTATACTTGTGGATAATTGAGTAAAGAATGCATGTTCATTTCACTTTGTAGTGAATATATTGATCCATTATCATCAAATATACTATTTAATTAGTGTTAATAAGGATTATTCTTATCAAAATAAGAAGTCAGAGGCAACACCAATAACATACCTGTGAAATTTCACTGAGGGGAGTTTGCGGAAGGTATAGTGTAAGCAAACCTTACTACTAATATTAATATTATTCTTCCGCAAATAAAATACACCTTCGAACCTTCTCCAGAACAGATCATGTTAACCCATTTATCACCAAGAAAAATAGGAAAGAGCTAAGAATTAATCCCTGTTGTATTCCCATCTCATATGGAAGTGCTCTAAGTTTCCTCCCACCATTCTTACTTGAGTAAGGGTCTCGACACAAAATCAAATCATTATGACACCTACCATAAATCTCTAGGAGGAAAGCATAAACTCAAATGACAAGAGATAAAAGGAACTAAATATAACTAGCGGAAGCAATAACAATATAAAAAGAGGTTCATAGCGTAGATATGTATATAAAGATACAAAATATACAATAACGACCTGAAAGTGACAAAGAAAAATAAATATATACAAAAATCAAATCTCGAACTTGATATCATCAGTACAAGAGCGTCCAAAATACATCAGTTGAGCTATATACAACAAGTGTTTCTAATCAAAATACTAAAAATCTAAACAATAAAAAAAAAGGAAAGAAGCAAGCCTCCAAACGTCAAGAGTTCACCACGATCCAAATAACGACGATCTTTGAAGATAAAGAATTAACCAGGGTGACTTGTACCAGACATTGTATCAGAAAAAGATACATGAGTGTAGTATGAATACCAAATACGGGGTACTTAGTAAACATCCTATGTTTAGTGGGATTAGAAAGAAACTACATAAACAAGAAACAACAACTAACTAGAATCATTAAAATAAGTACCTATTGTGAAAATAACTATATGATGCAATGCATATGTGATCAATGCATAAAGTAGTAAGTCCCGAAATTACCTCGTCGGCTGCCCGATAGGCTCCTAGAGAAATTCTGCACACCTGCCAAAGCTCAACTACATATGTAATAAACTTAAAATCAAGAATTTAAACTATGGGCAACCAGAGCTCATTAACATATGCAAAAATGCAGAAAAGTGCAACTCAAAATTATCCCTCAAGCTCATAATCAAGAGTAAATAGTTCATCTTCAAAAAAAAAAACCTTACAAATCAGTGAATTTACAAACAAATCTCCTTCACTGTAACAACCCTTCTAATCGTTTGTGAATTTTATTGATTTTTTTATTTTAATCATTTTAGTAATTTTTATTAATAATTTATGACTTGTGGAAATGAGTGACATGATTTTGATAAAAATAAATGATTATTTTATTGGTAATAATAATGAAAAAAGGTGACAAAGAAAGTAGAGACAGATTGAATTTTAAAAATAAAAAAGGAAAAAGAAAAAATATATATAGGGCTGAAACGTGCAAATTCAGATGGGAAAAAAAAGAATCAGCACAGAAACAGAGAAGAAAATACAGAGATAAATGAAAAGAAAGAAAGAAAAGAGGAGAAAAGGGAGGAGAAATTTAAGTTTTTTGTCTCAAAACTTTAAGGTAATGATTCTAGTCTTTTTCATTAACTTTTTATGTGATTATAAAAAAAAATTAAGGTAGAAACGTGTAGAATTTATACTGAATTAAGAAAATATAGCCATAAATTTCTTAGAATAAAATCTTGATTTAGGTGTCGAATAACGATCTATTTTAGCTCAAATTTGGCATGCGGATTTATTTTATTATGAGTGAAAATAATCAAGAAGAAAATTTTAGGTTTGAATTAGGAGGCTCAGGGTAACTTTTTAACCCATTTTTTTAGTCGAAACTAAATATAGCAATATAGGTGTCATTAGATTTGTATTCTTATAAGGATTATACATATGAATAAATTTTTACCATTCACAAGCGTTACAAAAGAGAAAATTCGTAATTTGACATTTGAGCTTTAGTTAGAGGCAAGTAGAAATTTCTTACTTCTTTGAAGTGTTAGTTTTAATGTACTAAATAAGTATAAGGGAAATGGGTAATAAGGGAGTCCCATATAAATGTGATAACAAGCATTTATATGGGTATCAATGTCATGATATGGAAAAATTAACATGAAATTGATTACTGGTTAATAACATCCCATAAGTTGTGATATGATTGAATTGTTGAAACTTATGAATTATGTAAACTTGATTGTGATTGATAATCCTTAGTTATAGGGTCGATTCATGAACCCATATTATATAATTTTTCGTTATATATTAATACAACTCTTATGGTTTACATGATAACTATTGGTTGATATTTTCCATAGAGTTATTTATGATACTCGTATTCTTATTACATCGATGGAAAATGGTTCTGGCGGGTGGTATTGTGCCGATGGAAAATGATTTTGCAAGTGTAATTATATCGATGAAAAATATTTCCGGCTAGTGTTATTAAGCCGGTGGTAAATGATTCCGATAGGTAATTGGACCTCATGAGTCCACCTAGATCCTGAATATCCAATAGAGAAAATGGGTGTATACTGACTTTTAACTAGTGCATTGCATTACATTTCTTATACATTACATTTCATAATGATTTGGTGTTTAGTGGTTGAGATTATTGTGGTACTGATTTGACTTGATACATTTGAGACATCTTATGATATCATCAGTGGTGTAACTAAGAGTTTTGAAAAAGTATATTCTTAATTGTTATGTTGAGGTGAATTATTTTATAATGTAATTATTTGGAAAATGAATTTTTAAGATACACCTCATTATCGCTTCTTAGAAGGGTTAATAATCGAAGTTTGTTGAGTGTAAGTATTTTTCATACTCACTCTATACTTGTTGCACCTTTTTGTGTGTAGCGATTGAGCCAGGTAGAAGACCAGGCGATAAAAATAAATATAACGTGAATGAAGACATTAAACCTATCCTAAATTAAAAGTCCAGATTTTTTTTTCTGATAGCAACTTGAATGAATGACACTAAAAATTATTTCTCAAAATAGAATTCATTAAGTAGGTTTAAATTGTGACCTTTTAACATTATACTTAATGTGACAAATTATAATAAAACCTCAATGTATTTGTTGTTTCTTCTTCTTTTTTAACTTTTACAGATATACATTAGTTTAAAAAGATCGGATAAAACTTAAATGTGAATCCCTAGTAGATTATAGTTTAACTTAGTTACCATAATGAAGAAGTTTCATTAGAGTAAAATATCTATTTTTATTTCATAATCATATAGTAAGACAATCTGCAATTAACTATTCTTACTCTGAGTATATTCCTTAAATGAATTTAAAAAATCATTCCCCACTATATGTAAACATATTATTTTGATTAGTTTTTTGTGCAATCGATTTATATTGATTTGCCTCAAAAATAATTTAGAATAATTTCAATATAAGTTAAGTTACATCTTCGTGAGTATCATACAGTAACAAAAACAAATAAAGCAATATTTAAATTTTAATATACTTGAAAGCAACATAAAATTTCTACTAAGGAAAAAGGCTCAAATATGTCATCGAATCTTTAGAAAAGGCTCATTTATGTCATTCGTTAAAAGTTTGGCTCATCTATGCCTTTGCTGTTAAAGAAAAGGCTCATCCATACCATTTTTTTAACTCTGGTTTTGCAAAAGCATTTTTGACACCCAAACAAGGTTTAACACTTTTCAATTGGTGTTTTTGGATCAAATGTACATTTTGCTCTTCTACTTCCGTAAGAACATCAAGAACACATAAAGAGCATTAACAATTCTCAAATTTCAAACTTGTTCAATTCTTCACGAAATCGCCTCAAATTTCAAGAGTAGTTTCACTCCGACCTAGATACCAAAACTCAATATCTTTTGAGCTTGAATTCAACCTAACTCAACAAGACCCACTAAAAAATTCTTCAAAATTTCAACATTCTTTAATGGTAGAATTTTCTCAACAACTTCAAATCATTTAAAATTTTGAACATAGACTCAAAAAACACTAGGCGACAAAGATATAATGTAAAAAACAACTACAAAAAAACGAACAAAGCAAAATTTTGAAATTTTGGGACTGATTTTTATTTTTTGGATCTTTTTTAATACGGATGAATTTTTAAAACTCTACAAATGATTTTAGAATTTTAGTTTTTTAAAAAAAGAAATTAATGATGTAGCCGAAATTTGAGATGATTTCGTGAAGAATTGAAGATGTTCAAAATTTGAGAGTTGTTTATGTTCTTCACGTGTTCTTGGTGTTCATAAAAAAAAAGAAGCAAAATGTGTACATTTGATCCAAAAACTCCAATTGAAAAGTGTTAAACCTTGTTCGGGGTGTAAAAAATTATTTTGCAAAATCAGAGTTAAAAAAATGGCGTGAATGAGTCTTTTCTTTAATAGAAATAGCATAGATGAGCCAAAATTTTAACAAATGGAATAAATGAGCCTTTTCTAAAAGTTCGATAACATATTTGAGTATTTTCCCTTCTACTAAATATGAATTTTGTCAAAATTGGAGAAAACTATAATATGCTTCTATAATCGCTATCATAGGTATAATTTTATATTATTTTTGTCAGAAAGCAGTAAATAGCATAGATAACAAAAATTTTACAGGGTCATAAGTTGTGGTGGTGCCACTACAAAAATATCTGAACTAGCAGATGATCTATGTACAACCTGCCTAGCCAACCTACTGGAGTGGGACGCAGCCTACACTCTTCTACTATACAACTCTCCATTCTTGTCAACCCGCAAAATGTCTGTCAAGGAAGCTGGAGAGTTCCAAAATAGCATAGTGTTATTATCCACAAAAGTAGTAGCTATGGCGATAGCAGCTAAATCATCTGTTACCTTGTTTTGTTTCCTGTAAACCTGACTAACTCGTGGATCACTCATCCCGTGGAGGGGGTACCTGCAATAAATTAACAAAGGATATGTCACGCTCCAAGCCTATACCCTGGACGGGACTGGCACTTGAGAACCATTGCTGGCCCCAAGCGAACCCTTGGCCTGGCTTAACACTCAGCGGAAGACTTACTCAACAATGAAATGTATGAAAACAATCATAATTAAATTATCTCAATAGATACTTAGAATGTTTTAGAAATAAACATTCAACTAGCTAAAGTGGCAACTCAAGTCTCAACATGAACAACTGAAAATGAAAAAAGACTCATGAACTATCTATCTATCTATGAAGCCTATAATACTATGAGGAATGTCGGGACAAGACCCCCGATCATCCTAACAAACTGAAAAGATAAAACAATGATAAAAGAGATCCTCCGGAAGCAAGGAGGCTCACCAACACTTTGAAGCTCAACTGGATCAACGAAGCGCTGGATGCTAATCCTAGTTATCTGTATCTGCATCATAAAAGATGCAGGCCAAATAGCATTAGTACATGAAATGTACGAGCATGTGAGGAAAAATCTAAAACAAGACATAAGCTTGAACTGGAATCTGAAAGAAACACTTACCTCATCTCAACTCAACTCATCTCAATACAATGCAGTAATAAAGGTGCAATATAAAGAAAAGCTTTAAAACATGTAGATAACAACTCATTGTATAAAAAGACAACAATAACTTAGTTTTGTATATGAAAATACAAGTAACTACGTGGGAGATTCTCTAACCGACAACCATCACTATGAGCTATATGATGATACAGCGTCTAGCCCACGCTTTCAGAACTGTCCTATACTTTGTCGGGGCAAAGAACCTACTACTAAGTGGATCCACTAGTCTATGCTAAAAAGCATTAAGGAATCATCTAAAAAGTATGACCCTTTCTACCCACGTTGGCTACATGGTTTATGGAGACTTGATTTATCTGAACTCATCCCCATATCGATGCTCAATACTACTCCCAAAATGTAAATAGCTCATACATTTAAAAACATAACTTTTTCTGTGGTTTGAGATTATTACTCAAAAGATCTTTCTCATAAAAGAGATGGTACTAAAACTGATCATGAAAACTCTTTTGGAAATCGGTGTTTCCTCTCATCTTAAATGTGAAAACATTTAATATTTGGGAATACTTAGTTCCCATATATCATTTTAAATGAATGAACTTGGCTCTACTCCTTCTCAAACTCAATGCTTAAGTCTTTAAAACAAGTTTAAAACGATTGTAAAAGACTTTTGAAAAGACTCTAAGAACTCTTTAGACTTGACTCTTAGCTCTACTTTGAATTTGAATTATGGATTCAAGGGTTATGATCTCATGTTATGGATGATCTCTCGATATTTAGACTTACCTTAGAGTGTAGAAATCAACTAGAAAACATAGGTACGATTCGAGGGAACACAAACGGAAAGAAGTGGGAAATCGTAGAGGACCTGGCGACCCTGCCGTATTGAGTGGCGCAGGGTGCTAGACCCTTAACTACAGAACCTGGGTTGAGGCGCACTGAGTGGCGCGGCACCCCAGAGCCAAAACTACAGACTCCTCTTGCTGGCGCACTGAGTGGCACGGTGTGCCAGCCCCCTGCCTAGAAAACCTGACGAATTTTCTTACTCGTTTTCTAACCCCATTTTACCTAGAATCAAATGGCTTCTTCCCCAATCACTTAGATTCAAATACCCATCATTAGTGTAAAAGAATCTACCCAAAAATAACCTTAAAACTTATATGATTATCTCAAGAACTCATCAAAACCTCAATAATCAAGATCATGAAAGAAACTTCAACAAAACTCATCAAGAACTCAAATTCTTACTTTCAAAAATGCAATTACGCTGAATTAATCATGATTGGCGTGTGGGTGAACGAACCCAACGCTATGTGAACTCACATACCTCTTAGGGATCAAACCCTTGGCGAAATCTGCGATGAAATCCTTAAGAAAGTGACGAACACTTGACTTTCTCTCCTTTTCTCCTCTTCTTGAACTTCTCTCAAAACCCTAACATAAATTTAGATTTGTAAAACTAAACCAAATCAGTTTAGACCCCTAGATATTACCAAATTTCGTTTAAAGTTAAATGGGTAAGGAAATGACCAAAATACCCCTCTTAAATCCGGGTAACTTTCCTTAAACGGATAGCCCGACTTCATACGGGCATATCTCCCTCATACAAGCTCAAAAATTAGTAAACTCAGTGGCGTTGGAAAGAGGATTCCAAGACCTTTCATTTGATATCTTATGGCTACCTAACTCATCTTGTACTGAAAGTTATGGTCGTTTGAAGTTGATCCAAAGCTCATACTTAGCATAACTTGCCAAAATTTCCAAATTTATTCTTTCCAAAAATAGATCTTTCTAATTCTAGTTCTTTCTAAGGCGGGATGTTACAATATCTCCCCCTTGGGAACATTCGTCTTCGAATGAGATTACTCTAAGTAGACTAAGGGTGTAACATCTAACATTCAGCTCAAACACCCAACATGCAATACATAATACAACATGTCAACTTAAAATAAATGCCAAGAAAAGGATTAGTACCTTAATTTGGAATTTCTCGGGGACTCAAAGAGATCTAGGTATCTCTTCTTCATATCCTCCTCAGCTTTCCAAGTAGCTTCCTCAACAAAATGATTCCTCCATAATACCTTGACTGATGCTACCTCTTTGGTTCTCAACTTGCGAACCTGGCGGTCTAAAATCTGAACAGGAATCTTCTCATAAGATAAGATATCCTTAATACCAATATCTTCAGTAGGTATGATAAGTGAAGGATCGCCCATACACTTCTTCAACATGGAAATGAGAAATACTGGATAGACCGCTGCTAACTCTTGCGGTAGCTGCAACTCGTAAGCTACATTACCTTTCATCTTGGATATCCTGTAAGGGCCAACATACCGGGGACTAAGTTTCCCCTTCTTACTAAATCTCAGAACACCCTTCATGGGTGAAACCTTCAAATAAACCCAATCATCTACTTCAAACTCGAAGCCTCTTCTCCTAACATCTGTATAGGATTTGTGACGACTCTGCGCTGTTTTCAACCTCTCCTGAAGAGTCTTAACTTTGTCCATAGCTTGATGAACTAAGTCTGGTCCTATCAACCCAGCTTCACACACCTCAAACCATCCAAGAGGAGATCTGCATCTCATCCCAAAAAGAGCCTCATACGGAGCCATTTGGATGCTAGAGTGGTAACTATTGTTATAAGCAAACTCAATGAGAGGTAGGTGATCATCCTAATTACCCTTGAAATCAATCACACAAGCCCTCAACATCTCTTCTAAATTCTGAATAGTGCGCTCGGCTTGACCATCAGTCTGAGGATGAAAAGCAGTACTCAAGTTCACCTTTGAACCCAAACCTTTTTGGAATGACTTCCAAAATTGTGCAGTAAATTGTGCACCTCTATCTGAAATAATGGACACCGGAACTCCATGAAGTCTGACTATCTCTTGAATGTATAACTTAGCATAATGTTTTATTGTATGGGTAGTCTTTACCGGTAAGAAATGGGCTGATTTAGTCATTCAATCTACAATCACCCAAATCGAATCATGTTGCCTGCGAGACCGTGGTAAACCTGTAATCAAATTTATATTGATCAGCTCCCACTTCCATTCCAGAAAATCTATGTTTTGAGCCATACCACCCGTTCTCTCGTGCTATACTATGACTTGTTGGCAATTCGGACACTTAGCAACGAATTTTGCAATGTTTTTTTTCATACTATTCCACCAATAGACTTCTCTCAAGTCACGATACATCTTCGTGGAACCCGTATGGATAGAGTATCTGGAGGTATGAGCCTCCTCCATGATCCTCTCTTGAAGTTCATCAACCTTTGGTACACACAATCTACCTTGATACCTCAATACACCATCTCCCCCTTATTAGAATGCCATCACTTTTTGCTTATGAACATTTGCCTTCAATTCAAGCAAAATAGGATCTTGGTATTATTTCTCTTTCACCTCAGACACTAATGATGATTCAGCCTCATTCATCACCACTACTCCTCCTTTGTTGGAATCCATTAGTCGAACTCTTAATCGTGCAAGTTTATGCACATCTTTTGCTAACCCTTTCTTGTATTCCTCAACATGGAAGTACTACCCATAGACAACCTGCTTAAAGCATCTGCAACAACATTAGCTTTACCTGGGTGATAAAGAATACTCATGTTATAATCCTTGAGTAACTCCAGCCACCTCCTCTGTCTGAGATTAAGCTCTTTCTGACTAAACACATACTGAAGACTCTTGTGATCGGTGAACACATCCACATGAACACCATAAAGATAGTGACGCCATATTTTCAAAGCGAATACTACAGCAGCCAACTCTAGATCATGGGTTGGGTAATTCTTCTCGTGAATCTTAAGCTGTCTATAGGCATAAGCTATAACTTGGCCATTTTTCATTAACACACAACCCATTCCAACTCTGGACGCATCACAATATACTACAAAGCCTTGCGTACCTTCTGGTAAGGTCAATACTGGGGCAGTAGTCAACCGCTTTTTCAATTCCTGCAAGCTTTTCCCACAAGCTTCGGACCATTGAAACTTAACTATTTTTTTAGTTAACTTGGTCAACGGGGATGAAATAGATGATAATCCATCGAAGAACCTTCTATAATAGCCAGTCAATCCCAAGAAACTCTTAATGTCAGTTGGAGACGTAGGTCTAGGACAGTTCTACACTGCCTCTATCTTTTGAGTATCAAGCCAAAATTCACACTTAGAGAATTTAGCATACAGCTCTCTATCATTGAGGGTTTGGAGAACTATTCTGAGATGACTAGCATGGTTTTCCTCATTCCTTGAATAGATTAGAATGTCATTAGTGAATACGATAACAAACATATCTAGATAAGGCTTGAATACTCTGTTCATAAGATTCATGAATGTTGTAGGAGCATTGGTTAACCCAAAATACATAACTAGGAACTCATAATGACCATAACGAGTTATGTATTTTGTCTTAGGGATGTCACTTTCTCTTACTTTCAACTGATCATAGCCAGATCTGAGGTCTATCTTAGAAAAACAAGTGGCACCCTGAAGTTGATCAAAAAGATCATCGATTCTCGGAAGAGGATACTTATTTTTAATAGTAACCTTGTTCAACTGACGGTAATCTATGCATATTCTAAGAGAACTATCTTTTTTTCTCACAAATAAGACCGGAGCACCCCAAGGTGAGACACTTGGTGGAATAAAACCTTTCTCTAGGAGATCTTTCAATTGCTCTTTTAACTCTTTCAACTCTACTGGAGCCATTCTTTATGGCGGAGAGATAGCACAAGTATCAGAAAGAATATCTATACCGAAGTCTATTTCTCTCTCAGGAGGGACTCCGGGAAGATCATCTGGAAAGACTTCTGGAACTCACTAACAACTGGAACTGACTGAATAGGTGGTGTCTCGACAATAAAGTCATTAACTCGGACTTAGTGATAGATGCACCCCTTGAAAACTAACTTTTTGGCCTTAAGGTACAAAATAAAACGACTCTTAGGCACTGCTAAACTACTCATCCATTCTATAACTGGCTCATTAGGAAACTGGAACTTAACTACTCGAGTTCTACAATCAACTGAGGCATAATAGGCATGAAGTCAGTTCATACCTAGAATGACATCAAAATCTACCATGTCTAACTTGACTAAGTCAGCCATAGTGTTCTTGTGATTGACAGAAATGGTACAATCACGATAGACTCTCTCAGCTAGAATAGACTCACCAACAGGTGTAGAAATACTGAAGGGCTCAAGAAGTTTCTCAGGAAGAACATCAAAATTCATCGCAACATAAGGAGTCACAAAATATAGACTCGCTCCTGGATCTAGCAAAGCATAAACATGAAAATTAAAGACTTTGATCATACCAGTGACAACATCAGGCGAATCCTCTTGCTCTTGGCGACTAGTGATAGCATACAGACGGTTCGCTCCTCCGTCTGTCCCTGAAGCAGCTCCTCTAGGTGCAGCTCTGTCTGGTGGAGCAACTGAAGAAGATTAGGCTTTATTGCCCCTATTTCCACCACCCTGCCTGTTCTTAGGGCACTCTTTCATGAAGTGACCCTCTTGACCACACTTGAAATAACCAGTGGAGCCATCACGACATACCCCTGAGTGGGTCCTACAACACTTAGCACATGCAGGAGTCCAATTACCTCATTGTGCCACACTACCCTGAGACTGTGCAGGTCTAACTCTAAAATTCTGTGAATTCTGATTATTGAACTCACCTTTATTCCTTGGTGCAGGTGCACTAGCAGATGATGGAGCAGGTCCCTTTTGCTTATGTGGGAAAGATTATCGGTTGGCATTACTCTTCTGTTGTCTGGACTCATTCCCTGTCTTAGATTTCTTGTTCTGAAACTCCTCTCTATCCCTCAGCTTATCTTCCTCAACCTGTTGCACATGGATCATCAGCCTTGCTATGTCTATGTCCCCTATTAGCATAGTTGTCTTGCCCTATTTATGTAACACCCCGACTTTTTGAAACGTCTAAATTAACTCGTACCTTCGTAGAAATACAAAGAGGGTGAGTAATAAATTAAGAATGATGTGGTATTTCATATTTTAAGTGTTCAAGGGTTGTATCTCAAGTTTTGAAGTTAGGTAAGTGGCAAAATAAGAGTTGGCGAAAGTTATCGTAAGTTTCTTTTTAAAGATTTCTCTAAAATTTGGGTCAAATATCTCGGAGGTTTTCTCTCAATCTATAAAAAGTTATGGGGCCCACAACTTATCAAATCGAAGGTCTATGAGTCTAGTTTCTAACGCATTAAACCATTTGTTCATACGACTTCATAATAGAGAGATATTTGTATTTTTGCGAGACTGCACAAGAAGGCACGTGAGGTGGGGCCCTAGGTCGGTGGAACTTTTTATATATCTTCTTCTTTGACTTTTTCTTCATTTTTTTTAGTTAAGAACCTGAAAAATTAGAAAACTTATTTCTAGGATCAATCAAATTATAGATTTTCTCGACTTAAGTCCTTGACGAGAGTTGTTCTACGCGTTGAGCTCGTCATCATGGTATAATTTATTTTATCAATTTTGTAGGATATCATACTTTGGTGTTGGGACAGCAAGAGTTTGGACATATTTTAAGGTGTTGAGGTGTATTACGAACTTAAGATCAAGGTAAGACCCTTCTTTCATCGACTCTAGCTTTGATAAATCGTAAATAGCAATTTGCGACGGAAATACATATATTCTATCGGATTATCATGGTATCTTCTATTCTTGTGTGTTGATTATGGTCCTGCCTTATTGTAGTATCGAGGGGGGTTGTGAGTAAAAGTCGTTAGGCCACGTGAATTCAGCAAAAAAGGTATGTTAAGGCTATTCCCTTCTTACGGCATGTTTCCTTTAAGCTTAGGAGCAATGTAATTGGGTTGTTATCGTTGTTATACTTGTAGCCATTATTGTTGATTGTTGGTTGCTTGAGTGGATATAATCCTCCCTTGTCGGGATTCTTATTCAGTTAGTATTGTCCCTATGTTGGACATGACTTAGAGGTTATTCGTATAGGTTACTTATAGCTAAATTGCTCGCTTTTAGCCTATTTGATTGTTATTGTTGCCCTTGGGACAATTGTGGTTAGCTGTAGGAATGTGATCTATGCCTAGAAGGGTTATGAGTTACCTACGGGGCTATATTGACGCCTAAGAAGGCTATGTGTTGTCTACAGGGACATGTTGTTGCCTAAGAGGGTTATGAGTTGTCTATAAGCTATATTGATGCCTAAGAGATCTATGTGCTGCCTACGGGGCTATATTATTGCCTAGGAGGGCTACGTGACTGCCTACGGGGCCAAGGGACTACCGATACGGGTATATAGACTGATTGGCACCTTCTGGGCTTATGGGGGCCTGGGTAGGTGGTCTTGTGTGCCGTTTGTACCTGCCGAGCTTATGGGGGATTCGTTAGGTTGTTGTTTTATTATTTTTGATATGTTTAGATTTAGGAGCAGGTCTATACACTTATCTTATCCTTAATTTATTTATCGGATTACTCCGGTATATTAGGATACCTGCTCATAGTCTATTGTCTTTCATACTAGGTATATTATTTCATACTGATGCCCCATTTCCTGGGGGTACTGCATTCATGCCTGCAGGTCCTGACAGACGACCCAGTAGACCTCCTCAGCAGCAAGATTGACTTCAATCCGGTTGGCTAGCCCCTTTCCTCTGTAGCTGCCAGAGTTGGGAGGTTTGTTACTTTTGTTGTATATATTTTTATGGGTAGGCTGGGGCCCTATCCCGCAAATCTTTACTACTCTTAGAGGCTTGTAGACTAGTGTGAGGGGTGTATAGCTACGTTATGGCCATGCTGGCCTAGTTTGTTGGTTTGTTGAAGCTTGTTAGTTGTTTGATGTATTGTCTTGATATATACCTGCTTTCAGTTTTGGCATAGAGATCATGGTGGCCTCGACGGCCCAATCAGGACTTTTATGCTAGTTGGTTATTTCTTTATATGAACTCTTAGGAGTAGTTTTTTCTTTTATAGATCTATTGACAGGGGCCTTGCCGGCCGAGGGCTTAATTTTAAGCCAAGATATACTTATTTGTTTTCTTGATTGCGTGTGGCTGCCATGCGCTAGTAGCAAATGATTCAGCAAGGTCGGCTCGGGCCTGAGTTTTAGCATTAGGAGCTAGTTTGGGGCGTGACAATTTACTTGACAGACGAGACAACCTAGCAACAAACAGACTCATCATGCTCCTCATGTCAGCAGCCATCTCTGGGGCATAACGGGATAGTTGGGTGAACTTAAGGCTATACTCATGCACACTCATAGATTCCTTCTTAAGAGTGAGGAATTCTCTTACCTTGGCCTCTCTTAGCACACGGGGAAAGAAATGCCCCATGAAGGCACTCTCGAACACAGCCCAGCTCATAATCGGTGCACCCTCAGCTCTACCCTTCTTCCATTGGTCAAACCAGATTCTAGCAACACTCTTCAGTTGGTATGCAGCTAGTTCCACTCGCCTCAGCATCAGCAACATGCATAACCTCAAACACTTTCTGCAATTCCTCTACAAAGTTTTCCGGATCCTCAGTGACACTTGAACCAGTGAAGCTTGGAGGATTCATCCTTAAGAGCTCATGGATCCTAGAAGTATCAGCCACTTCCTGTCGATTCTCTCTTTGTTGGCCATCTTGGTTGGTCACACTTGACTCAACATCCGGATAGCTTTACGGAACTCAGCATTAGTGACCTCTCCTTGGGATTGCACTTCTGGTGCATTAGGTACCCCTTTATCCTTAACGTTCCTCCTAGCATGACGACCTTGGACAGCTATTCGTGGAGGCCTGATCTAAAAGATATGCGCAAGCACGAGTTAGAAAGAAAAATGTATAGAGATGAACTCTATCGCACGTAATGAGTATGAAAGAAGTGAGATAGTTCCTAAATGTTGCAGCCTCCTAATTATAGATGTGGCGCACTACACACCGATAACTAGGACTCTACAAACACGGCTTCATAGACTCCCTAGGACTCTTGAACTCTGTGCTCTGATACAAAGTTTATCACGCTCCGAGCCTACACCCTGGGTGGGACTGGCACTCGAGAACCATTGTTGGCCCCAAGCGAACCCTTGGCCTGGCTTAACTCTCAGCGGAAGACTTACTCAACAATGAAATGGATGAAAATAACCATAACTAAACTAACGTTCAACTAGCCAAAGTGGCAACTCAAGTCTCAACATGAACAACTAAAAATGAAAAGACTCATGAACTATAACTATCAATCTATGAAGCCTATAATACTATGAGGGATGTCAGTATAAGACCCCCGATCATCCTAACAAACTGAAAATACAAAACAATGATAAAAGGGATCCTTCGGAAGCAAGGAGGCTCACCAACACTTTGAAGCTCAACTGGATCAACGAAGCGCTAGATGATGATCCTGGTTACCTGTATCTGCATCATAAAAGATGCAGGCCAAATGGCATAATTACATGGAATGTACGAGCATGTGAGGGAAAATCTAAAACAAGACATAAGCTTGAACTGGAATCTGAAAGAAACACTTACCTTATCTCAACTCAACTCATCTCAATATAATGCAGTAATAAAGGTGCAATATAAATAAAGCTTTAAGACATGTAGATAACAACGCAGTGTATAAAAAGACACAACAATAACTTAGTTTTGTATATGAAAATACAAGTAACTCTGTGGGAGATTATCTAACCGACAACCATCACTATGAGCTATGTGATGATACAACGTCTAGCCCACGCTGCCAGAACTGTCCTATACTTTGTCGGGGTATAGAACCTACTACTAAGTGGATCCACTAGTCTATGCTAAAAAGCATTAAGGAATCAACTAAAAAGTATGACTCTTTCTACCCACGTTGGCTACATGGTTTATGGAGATTTGAGTTATCTGAACTCGTCCCCATATCGGGGCTCAATACTACTCCCAAAATGTAACTAGCGATATGTTTAAAAACATAACTTTTTCTATGGTTTGAGACTATTACTCAAAAGACCTTTCTCATAAAAGAGATGGTACTAAAACTGCTCATGAAAACTCTTTTGGAAATCGGTATTTTACTCTCATCCTAAATGTGAAAACATTTACTCTTTGGAAATATTTAGTTCCCATATATCATTTTAAAGAAATGAACTTGGCTCTACTCTTTCTCAAACTCAATGCTTAAGTCTTTAAAACAAGTTTAAAACGATTGTAAAAGACTTTTGAAAAGACTCTAAGAACTCTCTAGACTTGACTCTTAGCTCTACCTTGAATTTGAATTATGGATTCAAGGGTTATGATCTCATATTATGGATGATCTAACGATGTTTAGATGTAACTTAGAGTGTAGAAATCAACTAGAAAACATAGGTACGATTCGAGGGAACTCAAACGAAAAGAAGTGGAAAAGGGTAGAGGACCTGGCGACCCTGGCGTACTGAGTGGCACAGGGTGCCAGACCCTTAACTACAGAACCTGGGTTGGGGCGCACTGAGTGGCGCGGCTCCCTAGAGCCAAAACTACAGACTCCTCTTACTGGCGCACTGAGTGGCGCGGTGCGCCACCCTCCTGCCCAAAAAAACTGACGAATTTCCTTACTCGTTTTCTAACCCCAATTCACCTAGAATCGAATGGCTTCTTCCCCAATCACTTAGATTCGAATACCCATCATTAGTGTACAAGAATCTACTCAAAATAACATTAAAACTTATACGATTATCTCAAGAAATCATCAAAACCTCAATAATCAAGATCATAAAAGAAACTTCAACAAAACTCATCAAGAACTCAAATCCCTTACTTTCAAGAATACAATTACGCTGAATTAATCATGATTGGTGCGTGGGTGAACGAACCCAATGCTATATGAACTCACATACCTCTTAGGAATCAAACCCTTGGCGAAATCCGCGACGAAATCCTCAAGAACATGACGAACGCTTGACTTTCTCTCATTTTCTCCTCTTCTTGAACTTCTCTCAAAACCCTAACGTAAATTTGGATTTGTAAAACTAAACTAAATCATTTTACACCCCTAGATATTACGAAATTTCGTTTTAAATTCATTGGGTAAGGAAAAGACCAAAATACCCCTCTTAAATCCGGGTAACTTTTCTTAAAAAGATATCCTGACTTCAAATAGGCATATCTCCCTCATACAAGCTCAAAAATTAGCAAACTTGATGGTGTTGGAAAGAGGATTCCAAGACCTTTCATTTGATATCTTATGACCCACCTAACTTATCTTGTACTGAAAGTTATGGTCGTTTGAAGCTGACCCAAAGCTCATACTTAGCATAACTTGCCAAAATTTCCAAATTTATTCTTTCCAAAAATAGATCTTTCTAATTCTAGTTCTTTCTATGGCGGGATGTTACAGGAGAGTCATGAAATAATGGTGAGTTTAGTAGGTGCACCAACTGTAGTGAGTCAATGTTAATTTCCAGATGCATCATCCCATATTGCAGAGCTAAAGTTAGTCCTAGCAGCAGAGCTCGCATTTCCATCTCAAGAGGCTGAGAAGTAGGACAAGTCCCGGTAAATCCAAGTATCCAATCTCCGACACTATTTCTAAAAACACCTCCTAAGGTAGATAAGCCTGAAGCTGAATCGTAACCAATATCCGTATTAAGCATCATGTTAGAATTAGCAGGCGGGTTGCACTTGACAAACATGTGCACAAAAAAACGTTTGAGTTTTGGATTCTCCGCCATGAACCAGTACTCACTGTCACGACCTGATCCTACATCCTGGACGTAGCCGGCACTCGAGAACCATTGTTGGCCCTCAAACGAACCCTCATCCTGGCTGACTACAAGTGGAAGACTAACTCAAGCATACATAAGCATCAAATTGAACGAAACGTTTAAAAACAGTTTACTGAATCTCAAAACTTCGCTGAATATACTGAATATGAAACATAAATTTTAAATAAAATATCTGAAACTGAAAGACTCTCCAAAATTGTCTATCTAAAAGCCTCTACTATACAAAGATGAGTGTTGGGACAAGACCCGCGACTCGTCAAGAGAACTACTAGTAACAACTCATTAAAATTGGAGTCCTCCAGTAGCAAGGAGGTCTTACTCAAAAGCTAACGAAATGATCTCAACGCACTCTTGCTGAGGATCCTAAGAACCTGTATCTGCATTATTAAAAGATGCAGGTCGAATGACATCAATATAGCTGAATAACAAAAAAAACTGAATGAAAGTACTACAATAGATAACAATGTACTCAAGTTGAATGTAAAGAAATAAAGGAGTTAAATCATTTAAAGTTTTACAAAATACTTTCTCATCTCTGAACTCAACATAATAAGTGATATATAAAAATACACTTTAACTCTATCGGGAGGTTCTCTAACCGACAACCATCAATATGAGCTATGTGATGATACAACGTCTCGCCTATGCTGCCAGAACTGTCATATACCTTGCCGGGGTATGGAACACCTCAACTAAGTGGATCCACTAAACTATGCTTAAAAAGCAATAAGGAATCATCTAAAAAGTATGATCATTTACCCATGTTGGCATACATGGTTTATAAGGACTTTGAGTTGTCTGAACTCGTCCCCATATTGGTGCTCAATACTACTTCGAATAATATATACTCGTACTCATGTGTTTAAAAACATAACTCATCCTCTGGTTTGAGATAATTGCTCAAACTACCTCTTAAAAGAGGTAACTGCTCTTGAAATATCTTTTGAACTTATAACTCATTTAGAAATCTCAGTTTCTCTTTTATCAATGTAAAAATTTATACCTCTAGGAATACACAGTCCCCTTATACTCTTACTCAATTCATATTTGAAAACTCTTTCTCAAAAATATATCAAAATCATATTTTAATATGTTCATTGATGACTCGGGAAGTCATACTGCATAAATATTGATGGTATATCTAGATACCATACTGCTCATACATTGATGGCATACTCGATTGTCATACTAATCATGTTTTAGAAACTCTTTTCTCAAAACTCATCTTTACTTTCTCAAAACTAAGTTTAAGAACTCAAGTGTTGGCTATAAAAAGCTTTTCAAAATTTATAACTCAAATCATAGGGTTCATGTGGAATTATGGACATGAACGACTCAACTCAGGGATCTAAATAGCAATAAGGAAACTCAGTACTAAGATCTCAAAAACTCAAGAACTCGAAACTCATAACTCAACGATATTTCTCCTCTAAAAAATACTCAATTCATAGGGTTCATGCTGAAATATAGACATGAACGAATCAACTCAAGAATTTTAATGCATAACATATAGCAATTTAATAATTAGGAATAGAATTTCAAAAAGAAACAGGAAGTCAAGAACTCAAAATCAGCTCATCTCAAGAATACTCAAATCTAGGGGTAGAATCCTAGATTTCTCTTTTACTGATTTGAAAGTAGATGTAGGGCGTGAGGACGAACTAGTCCAACACTATGATAGCCTTACATACCTGGAAGAACAACGTTCTTGAAGAATCTTAACAAAGAACTTGATTAGAAGCCTTGAAACCCTAACTTGATGGAGAACAATCAAGAAAACCTTTCTTGAGATTCTTGAATTAGTTTCTTGAAATCTCTATGACCAAGAATTATGATTTTCCTTAGTGATTCATAATTGTATGGAGGAATTTGAGTTGGAAAGAATGAAATTCTTGGAGATGGACTTACCTTGAAGAAAAATCTTGAAAAAGATTGAAAGAATCTTGAAAAAGATCGAAAGAATCTTGAATGGAGTCTTCTAATTTGATTTTTCCTTAGGATTTTGCCTTAGGGTTTGAGAGAGAAGAGAATGGTGAATTAGGAGATGAAAATCTTATTGTTTTGGGTCTGTAATTAGTCAAGAAATTTGCTTAGGGTTTTTTTAGAGGTAAAAAGATAAAAAAAAAGGACCATTTTTAATGTTTTCTCATCGGCTAATTCGTCATAGCACTGTATCAGGTTACTAAAATGGTCATAATTGTTTACTAAAACCTTGGATTGTTGCGAAATTGGTGGCATTGGAAAGAAGATTCAAATACCTTTAATTTGATAGGTTATGGGCCACGTAACTCTTTATATTCTAAGAGATATGGTCGTTTGAAGTTGACCCAAGTAGAATCTTACATCAAAACTTAATCGATAAGGAAACTTTCAACTCTACTTTGTGCTAGGAGTTTCTAGTGACCTTAATTGATATCCAAAATCATTCTCACACTAAAAAATTTACCTTTACACATATGGGCAATTTAAGAATCACCCGATATGACCCTTCAAGTAAATGAAGAGTGGTTCGAATCTTAACTTAGAAATTTTTGGGGTGTTACACTCACCTGCCACGTTCGCAATGGACCTAGGTGTCACTAAGAAAAAGTGTCCCTCGAAGATATATATATATTGTGCCAACCAAATAGCCCAAAGACAGAAAGGAAAGAAAGTTGATGCAGGTATGCGGTGAATAAATCTACCACTCAAAAGTTTACAAAGCTAGACAACTAAATTGGAGTTTCCAACAGAGGAGAAGTTCTCAAAGAAGCCATTTGATGAGTGATTCCTAACTCGTACCATAATGGTGCTAATTTAGGACATAAGAGGAATATGTGAACACATGTCTCCTCTTCTAATAAATCACAAAGCATATAAAGAGGAGATTGGATAATATTGATGCTATGGAGAAAGCTAGAGGTTGGCAACCTTCCATGATTGAGAAGCCATAAAAACTGCTTTAGCTTAGAAGGAGGTGCATTTTCCAGATCCAAGAAAAGTCGACATTGTCCGTCAAACTCATTCGCAACTATAAGTTAGTTAACTTCCTAAGTGCTGCAAAGCAAGACATAACTGAGAAGGCGCCTGTCTCCGTCAATCCCCAAAAAATATGATCATCTAAATTTACAAATTGGGGGAAATAAACAGAGTCCATTGATGTCATGATGTTATGGGGTAGTTCAAAGGATAGATCATTAAGAGACCAGTTGCGAACTTGTCGCATATTACCTTCCATCAAGGTGGTTTCTCGCTCTGTGAGAGGTCCCTCAATGAGCATCCGCAGACTGACACCTGGGGTAAACTAAGGATCATGAAAGAGGTTGATACGATCTCCTCTAGAGGGTCGCCATAGCAACTTATGCCTACAGTAGGCCCAACCAAGCTTTAGCATTTTTCAGGTACGAGAAGCAGTATTAAGCCTAGTAGAGCGTGCTAAATATTTGTTGTAGAGTGCCTTTCGATTTGTTTTAATCTTTAATTTTGTATATATAAATATTAAAATACATTTGTTTTCACTTACGACTTAAATGAGTAAGCAAATACATTTTCATTACTCTATGACCATATTTGGTGGATCCTACTTCCTCAAATATAAGCCACACTAAATTATTCTCTGATAAAAAAAAAATTGACTCATAAAAATTTGTCAAGATAAGAAAAGATCCATAAACTACATACATTTTAAGATCGTAACATCAAACTTGGTATGTAATATACTCTTACTACCTCCATCCACTTTTAATTGTCATAGTTTCTTTTTTTAGAATCAAACGATAATAACTTTACTAACATTTAGCAATGTATTTTTTCATCATATTGTATATGCAAAAAATTACAATTTATAATATTTTTCATATAGTTTTTGAATATCCAAATTTTTTTGTTTAAAATATCGAATTAATGTAATTTAATTTAACTTTGAAAATTAGTCAAATTGACTTTTCAAAAGCGCAACATGACAATTAAAAGTGGACAGAGGGAGTATTTAGTTTCACACCAAAATAATTACTATAGACAACTAGAAATTCTCCAATTCAAAACTATTCAAAGATTTATAGAATCTAAAATTCCCTTATAAAATGGAGTGTATCCTAGGCAAGGAAACAAATAACAACAACAACAAAGTCTTTTGATACCCATCCAAACAAACACAATTTTTTTCCTCTTCCTCCTCATTAGCCATGCCAAGAAGAAAAGTGAAGCTTGTGTATATTGAAAATGATACTCAAAGGAGAGTCACATTGTCACGACTCAAACTATCCCCTAGACATGTTGTAGTGAATAGGACCCCGAGAGGCCCTAAATAAGCCACTTGACATAAGTGTGACACAATGATAAGTAATAAGACAATATGAAATGAATCATAAAGCTAAGAGAAATCTCAAGATAAAGTCTCAACATAAGAGAATCTTAACACAACCTAAAAAATAATGCGGAATACATGTTAAATCTAACAACAAGCCTCTATAGCATAGATGTAACTAGGAAAAACTCCTAGCTCATGAAAGAAGTCTGAAACTAAATGACTGAAAAGTAATGAAAGACTAATAATGGATGTTCCCTCGAACCATGAGAACTCACCAATCCCAAAAGCAAAGCGGAGCAATCCAACTAGCCACATTCGGATGGAGGAACATCGTATCCTCTATTATGAGACAATATAGGTACAATAGATATATGTTTCAATACTTTGAATGTATTGAGTATGAGGAACATGCATAAACATAAACGTGATAAATTCAAAACGTGGTAATGCATGACCAAGTGTAACACCTCAGAATTTGGGAAAAGGAAAGGTTTCACCTTTTTAGCTACTGATTGTGTTCTATGGAATCATTCTATGGGTCGTAGATGCTTCTACGGATCGTAGAGTGCGTCTGTAGGAAATGGGTCAAGTTTTGGGAAATTTCAAGTCCTAGTAACTCATGCGACGATTGACCAGGAGAATCCGTTGAATGTTTTACGGGTAGGAAGGTCCCTTATAAAGATTCCAGACTTAATGACATTTTGGGGTTAAAGTTGGGTTCTACAATTTGGATCTATGGATCTTAGGAAGTCCTACGGGTCATAGAAAGGTCTCGTCGAAGTTGGATGATTTTTAAGGTTCCAGTACTTGGTCTACGGTTGACCAGTACGGTTCGTAGAAAAATCTACGGATCATAGGTTTGTTCCGTAGACTGGGAAACTTCTTTTCGAGTGGTATTGATACAAAAGATCAAATATGCATTGATAAAACTATATCAATTGATTTGGTATAACTTTTCAGGTGTTTTAGATGAATCTGGTGCTTGAATTCAAGGGAAAATACGAAATTAGTTTTTGTGCAGTAATGTATAATATTATATAGTACTGTATATGGGTGTATGTTACCTCTTAATTTTGTATAATATTGTATATTGAATGTATAATATTGTATATCAAATTTGTAAAAGTTGTTAAAAAATATAAACTCTGTATATTATTATGTACTGGATGTATAACTTTGTATGCCAGAATTTTTAAACACTGTTGTAAGAAATTGTGGCTATGTGACTGAAAATTTAAAATATGGCTACCTATCGGCAAAAATATCTACTTATCGAAAATAGGCTATTGTGTTTTTGGACTAAAATTTTGCAATATAAGTATTGAGGTATATTTTTACAATATGATTTATGTAATTGTGTCTTTCTAAAAATTTTCCTATTATTAAATTAATTTATCGCGTACTTTTATTTATAGCAGGTACATAGAATATAAACGTAAAAGGCCTATATATATATATATATATTAAAGTTTTAGAACAATGTTGTCATTAGACAAATGTTATCATTATAATGAGATTTGATTGTATAATGATTAGCAACTTTAGTTTAGTTGTAATCAAGCCAGTACTTTAATTAAGTAGTACTTAATAATCAAGAGATGCAAAATTGATGAAAGGATTAAGGAGTAAGGACCTCAAGCTAATGCAATAGATTTTCTGAGTCTTTGTTGTTTGTCATGACCCAAAAATGAACATGATGGCACTTGTCTATTTCCATCAAGACAAGTCAGCCTCAATCCAACGAAACAAACGAAATACGTAAAGATAAAACAAGAACAAGATAAAAGAGGAAAACTTATTCTTTCTATTAACACCCCAAAATCTGGTTGTCACATGTACAAGTTACTAATACATAAAATGTGAAATTAGTACAAGCCTCAATTCTTTATTTCTCAAATAGAATAAAGCTTAAAAATAAGAACGGGAGGGATCGCCGGGATGACAAGCAACTACCTCTCAAAAATTCTTTGACAAGCCTCAGAGATGGGAGAAGAAGAGAAATCACACGCTACCGGGCTCAGAACCTACATAAGTGTAGAAGCAAGGAGTGAGTTTCAACAACACGGCAACCTAATAAACAAAGAAACTAGCTAGAAATCGAGTACTTCTTTCATCCCAACCGAACCTCCTCAAACTACAAACTGCACAAAAATCTGCTCAACCTAATAGTTCTTCAATACACGGCTCAAAAGGCTCAATAATCACAGTTTAATAGTCACAATTGAACAACCAACACGTATCATATAAGACAATCTCAATGTCAAGTATATCAATTACAAGTAACAAGTGCATCAATCACAGTTAACAAGTAAGTCAAACATAAGCATCAAATGCATCAAATCACAATAATCAAACTCTTGTTGGAACCATTTCCTATCGGCTTTATGTCATATCACTAGCCGGAACTATTTACCATCGACTTTATATCATATCACTAGCCAGAACCATTTCACATCGACTTTGCATCACTAGCCGAAATTATTTTTCATCGGCTTTATATCATATCACTAGCCGGAACCATTTTCCATCGGCTTTGTCTCATATGTCTCATCACGATGTACAACAATCAATGCATATAAGCAAGTTCACACCATAAGAAAGAGACAACAATACAAGCAATTCAAGTCCACATTCATGCTATCAAGCATTTCATCAATCAATCAAATAGGGGCCACCAGAAGGCAATTCACAAGTATTATGATCAACACATAGCCTTTTCATTTAAACCTTTTTTTATTCATTAAGATGAAGTGAAACAATTAACCCTTCACCTCATTCTCATTACTCCTAACACACACAATGAAGGGAATACACAAATTCTATTAAAATTACAAGGTTTAGGAGATCACTTGCCTTAATTCAACCAACTAGTCACTCCAAGACTTGAGTCTTCCTCTTCCGACCAATGTTCAAAGTCACACAATCTATATCAATCAAGTATTCACAATAAATTTGTGGAAACAATAAGACCCACATCAAATACTTTGAAAAATGTGTCAATCAACTCAAAATCTGATTCCTAAAATGAAGTTTGAATTCGAAATTCTTTACTTGAAATCATTTCTCAAAGCATTTGGAACCTATCGGTGAAAATCATTTCGAAAAAGGATTAAAAATCATATCAAATCACAATTTTACTAAGTTCTTGGGTTCTTGAAGATAAACGATTTCTCATTTCAAAAGCTTGATTTGAACTCTTAAATTCATAAATAATAATGGGTAAATGAAATTTAAGATTAGGAATCGTTACCAAATTTTTCTTCTCAAAAACCTTGTTCAAATCGCCAGACCAAAGCTCCCAAAACTATAAGATGATGAAAACGGGTTGAAACCTCAATTTTTGAAAGATATTCTGTCCAGGGGTCCTCCACGAATGCAGACCCCTGCCCGCGAACACGAAATTTAATGAACAGGCCTTCCGCGAAAGCGGCAAAGCTCTCGCGAATGCGAAGGTCAATAGCTTGACCCTCCGTGAACGCGGTCGAGTCTACGCGAATGCGGGATCCCCAAACTCGCCCTTCGCGAATGCGGTCACCGGCTCCGCGAACGTGAAGGCTTGGGCACCAGAAACCCAAACAAGCAAAATCACTCAAACTCAAATTCATCGAAAGAACCCTTGAGATTCGTTCAGAATCCTATACACACAAATCATATAAGGAACTCGACTATACTCGACGCTCCGGACTCAATTAAACTGTCGAAACACAAATCTGAGGTCTTTTTGATCCGACATCTGTGAAAATCACAAGAAATTAACACAACGCCTAAAAAGGATAAAACAAGTTCGGGACCTCTCAAAAATCAACCAAGACCTCACCTAGGCCTTAAATCATCCCCCGAAACCAGTGAAACTCTCAGAATTCTGATTTGAGCATCCAAACTCCGAATGTTGACCAAAGTCAATCCAAAGGCTAAATTTCCACAATTTTCCAACTTAGGGCCTCAAATCCTCAAAAAGACTCTGAATTCGAAACTGACAACTCTCATAGACCAGATTCCACATTTCGGGACTGATAGAATCGATGAAATTATATTTTGATACTTGATACTTCAAAAGACACCGAAAATCACTTTCTTAACAATATTAACCTTTCAAACTCAAAATGTATAAAAATTCTCAAACTTTTAACTCAAAGTTCGAAACCAACCTTCAAAACTCAATCATAAGACTCGGGGTCAAAATCGGGAGGAGCAATACGGTAAATTCACGAAACTTTCTAAAAATGACCAACTGGCACTGTTATATTTATATATATATATATATATAAAAGTTTATCTAAAATATTTTTATGATTGGAGATTTGATTTCGAGTCCACGCACAATTGAAACAGACCCTCTTTAAAAGAGATTAAATCATTTTCATGATGAAATTGAATTATGAGATAATTATTATTAGATACATCAATTATTACTTGGTCCCCGTGCTTGAGACTAACGAACCAACAAAAAAAGAATTATTTAAATCAATTAGTTTGGAGTAATTTGCTTTTCTGGTCCTAACCAATAACCATGACCATAAGCTGAAAATAAATTATTATTTTTTAGCTTATTATTATTATTGTTGTTGTATTATTTAGCTTACATATTGTGTACTATTTGACGTACAAATGTGAAATAAATTACTCTAATATGTTCAATTGAGTAATAATATGTATATGTATGCATAAGCAAAGTTTTGGACCACTAAAGAAGCCACAGAAAATTGTAATTTAGTCGACATTTAGCTAAGCTATTTTATCGTATTTAATGATATTCCATTTCGAAAAACTCCAAGTCTTGAAAATGAGTAGTGCCAAATGGTCACAATCATGTATCCATGCATGATAACCCAAAAAAATAGAAAAAGAAATAAAAGATATTCTCGATCTCCGACCCATTTTAGTTATCGTGCTTTCTAAAAAGGATAATTTCATAGACCTCCCTCCAGGTCTCGCTTTATAACACTCACTTTCCTTGTAGTTTACAATATTATATCTATCTCTCTTATTTTGATTTTTTATAACCATTCTTTAAATTTATTAAAATAAATAATATTTTAATTAATGTTTTGTCAAATTTGCGCTCTTTTATATTAATTTCTTCATATTAATGCTTAATTATGAGAAGAGTAACTTATTTAATGAATACTTTAAAGAAAACCAATATAAATCAATATTATTGTCATCCTTAAGAATCGAAAGTTGTCTACACTCCGAACTTTCATGTTTCTGTTCAATTTCTTTTCATTTTTCTTGGTGAAAATAGTGCGTTACCATGAATGAAATTGAATTAGTTACCAACATGAGTTGTGGTGCACTGGTGGGAGTGCTTCACCCTTAATCGGAGGTCTCGGGTTTGAGCCCTGGGTTTGGAGAAAATCTTGTTGGGAGCACCATCCCCGAATGGACCCTGCAATGCGTGGTCCAAGTTTAGTCGGAACTCCAATGTGGGCTCCGGACACCAAGTGGAAAATTAAAAAATTGAATTAGTTCACTTTACTTTGCAAAGACCTTCAATTTTTGTTTGGTATAAAGAAACGTGTATCTCTATATTATATAATAGTACTAATTTATTTGTGCTAAATTATTTTTAAATAGTTTACTAAATAAGTCATATTTTTATAATATGCATTAATATAAAGAAATTATTATAAGGGAGGTAGACGTAATATGGTAAACCATAGGGGAGGTGAGTGTTATAGAGAGAAACCTCGAGGAAGTCTCTGAAATTATCCCTTTTAAAAATAATTGATCCAAAATAAATTGTTATTTTAAAAAATTAAAATATAATTAATTATTTGTTTCCACTTTTGTTCTTACTCAATAAATATAGAGAGATTAATGTAATGAAAAATAAAATAGTATCAAGTTGATATCAAATAATAAATAAAGATAATTTAATTTAAAAAAAATTGTAATAAATATTTTCTCAAAATGCTCATAAAAAAATGACAAGTTAATTGAACCAAAAGGAATAAACCAGAAAATTAATGTTGATGCACGCGGAGTTTGATTTAAGGATCTGATTTGTAAGCAAATATGAATATTGGTGCAATTTTAGTTTTCAATTAAGCGTATGAATTTAAACACAACATTTAATTTGGAATCAGTATATATTAGGGTGGTTAAATATGTAATATCTTTGTTCACTTTTATTTGTCATAATTTTCTTTTCTAAAGTCAAACGATAATAATTTTGACTAACATTTACGATGTGTTTTTTCATTATATTGATATGCAAAAAGTTGGAATTTATAGTATTTTCGTATAGTTTTTGAATATCTAAATTTTTTATTTAAATATCGAATTAATGTAATCTAATTTAACTTTGAAAATTAGTCAAATTAACTTTCGAAAAACACAACATGACAATTAAAAGTGGAGCGATAAAGTAAATTTAGGACAATTTTGAAAAGCACATTAGTATAGGTGATAATTATTTAATGCAATGATAGTTTCAATAAGTATATATTTTGTTTGTGGATTGTGTATGCCTCTAAATCATCTATTGTATTTGCCTCTAAATATTCCGTCTCAAACGAATTAATCTCGCCTCTCTCGCTCGCCTTTTATCTCTTTATTTTTTTATATATGTGTTTCATTAAATATATGTTTTCGTAATTCATGTATTTATGTATCCACTATTAAATAGGGAAAATTGTATAAAATAGTAATCTATTAATTCAAATTAAATGTTACAATCACAGTTTCATCTACAATCACAGTTTCATCTAATTCTAATTCGTAGCAAACACTTTGTCATTCGCCTCTCTTCCCAGAAATCTCGCTTGCCACTCTTCCTAATCTCGCTCGACACTCTCCCTCGCCTCTCTCACTTTATACAAACACAAATGTATAAATTGTGTTTGTATTTGTATAAAGCAAGAGAAAACTGTATATACAAAAACAAATATAAATACATATATCTTCGCCCTATACACTTGTAATTATACAATACAAATCTTTTCCTGCCCAGTTCTCTTTTGCCTTTCTCTCTTTCTTGCTTTATACAAACACAAACACAATTTATACATTTATATCTTGGAATCACTATAAGGAGGAGGGACATCATTGTTTATATCTTCTCAATTGCCTTCATAGTATTGCATCATTCCATTTTCTTTAACTGATATATCATTATTTTTTTTATATAATCACTTAAAAGAAATTTCTATTGATTGCTAATTAAGGTACGCTATGGTAATTTATTGCAAAGAAATTTGTATGTTTTTTGTTGATTTGAAATAACACGCTTTAATATACAATTTATACTTGATACGTATCGAAAATAAATACTTCAATCTATATTAATCTACTAAAATAAATTCAAAAAAAAATATGAAGGCTACTACTTACTTTTATATATTTTTAGATGTACCTACGATTCATTAAAATTTAATACGATGATGTGGGAAAATTCAGATATAATAAAATAGGAGTACAACGACCTTATTATATATTCGCGTCGGGTGAATTTTCTGATGTTTTAAAAGACAAAGTTGAAATCAAAGACGGAGCCAAAACTTTAGTTTATAGAGTCTCAACTATAATTATTATTTTTTTGGCTTACTGAGTTTTTAATAAGTTATTATACATATTAAATATACTTTTTAATTGTATAAATATTTTCTCTGTTCACTTTTACTTATCATTTTTGAAATTGACTCATTAATTGTCACGTACCACGCTATTCTTATTGATTGATGTTTAGTAGTAGGTCTTGAAAAATGATTTGGGAATAAATCATTAATGTTAAGGGTAAAACATAGAAAATGTTTTTTCTTGATATGTTAAAAGTGACAAGTAAAACTGAAAATTTATTTTTGGAATAATAGACAAGTAAAAATGAACAAGGAAGTATTATGGATTACATATTAAATGAACTTTCTAATTACACATATATTGTTTGAGTCAAAGTTATTGAATTCTACTGAACTCGTAACTACATACTATCCTAGTTGAGACTAGGGCCTCCCTCTCTGCAGCAGCGGAGCTAGGATTTTTAATAAGGAGTGTTCAAAATCTGAAGAAGTAGACACACAAACTAGCTGAAAGAGGTACGACATTTACTATATATACATAAAAAGTTATTTTAAGCTAACTACAAGGTGGCTCTGATCCGCCACCGCCTCCCTGGACAAAAGTTTCATTAAACGCATAAATGGTACCAGTATTTAAAGTTTATACATTCGAAATTCTAATTCTTTTAAGTTTCTGGATTTCAAAATTAATAATTTATACATATTTAATGAATTTCTAATAGAATTTAAATCAAAGTTATCGAATTTGATGAATCTGTAACCAACACACTGGCTCCGCACCTTTATGACTCTACTCATATGTTGTATATATATGTATGTACATTGTGTTTTCTTTCCATTGCCAAAAGAAAAAAGAGAAGTCCATGACCATGGCTTCCCAAGTAGAACCAAAACTTCCCATAATTGAGTTCACAGATGAGACCTTGAGGGGTGGCACAACCTCATGGATATCGACATCTCGAGAAATCCGACGCGCGTTGGAAGAGTACGGCTGCTTTGCGGCAGTGTACAAGAAAGTCATGCCGGAGTTAAGGGAAGCCATGTTTGATCATTGCAAGGAGTTGTTCAAACTTCCCTTAGAAACTAAACTCAAAAATAATAGTGATATTTATGGTTTTGGGTATAGTGGGAATTTTAGTACTATGCCTCTAGCTGAATTTTTTGGTATCGTCGATGGAGAAACTCTTGATGCAACCAAGGATTTTGCTAACAAGATGTGGCCAAATGACAACGTCCGTAAATATTGGTAATAATTTATGTCACACTTTTCGTTTTTTCATATTCAGTTTTATATAAACTCTTATATTATTATTTTTAGAATATAGTAGTACTTTTCATCATGATTATAATTTTAATTTATTGTATTTTTTGTATAGCTTTTTAGTATCTAAATTGAATTTTAAAATATTGTGTTGATTATTGGTCTAACTCATTTCAGTTATAAAAATTAGTCAAATTTACTCTTGAGAAGCAAAAAAGCGTCATATAAATTGAAATTGAGGGAATTTTTTATTTTACCCCCCTAGGAGCTCTCAGATTTTTTTTGCTCCTTGATGACTCGTATTTACAATTTTAGAGTTGGAAGTGGAAGGTGCTTGTCATCCGAGTAACCCTTCTTATCATATTGATGGAGTGTGTATATATATATATATATATTCCCTTTTTACTTTGTAGGAGAATCACAATATTTGGTAGGTCATGAATTTTTATTTTATCAATGTACCCTTAGAACATGGTCTTTTGTATTTAATTTTGTGTATCGAGTAAAATAATTAAGCTCTTTTAATAAATAATTATTTATGTAATGTAAGTAGCAAGAACTCAGTACTTCTTGATCGCGAAATATAAATCAGTTATTTATTGTTCAAGAATTCTTGTTTAGACAGTTTATATCATTCATACATAATGGTTTGATTTGATTTAAGATTGTAATTTTTTCGTGTTTCAACATTAACTTTAGTGCTAATTTTTTGCAGCGAAGAATCGATTTCGTATTCAAAATTAATTGCTGAACTAGACGATACGATAATCCGCATGACATTGGAAAGTTATGGCATAGAGAAACATTATGAAGCTCTAAAACATTCATGTATGTATTTGATGAGATTAATTAAATATCGAAGCCCAAAAAATAATGAAAAAAGTATAGGTCATTTACCTCATAGAGACAAATCATTTATGGGAATTATTGACACTAATCAAGTGGGAGGTTTGGAGATGCAAACAAGAGATGGCAAATGGATCACTTTTCACCCCTCTTCTTATAAAACTCTTGTCATCATAGCTGGTGAGCCATTCACGGTAAGTTTTACTACTCCCTCGGTCTCATATTAGATGGACAGTTTCTATTTTCCACGATAATTAAAAAATTATTAACAGATTGATCAGCTTTACTATTTTATCCTTTATTTATATTAATTAGTCTCTTGAAAAAAGAAATTCTTAGATCTTAAAAAATGTGTTTAAACTTCTAAAGGTTATATTAATTGTAGGGGTAAAATAGGAAAAAAAGTCAATAGATTTTATCCTGATTTAGTAAGTGATAAAATAATATGGGACAAATATTTTTAGCAAGATACTCATCTAATATGGAACAGAGGAAGTACCAATTTAAGAGACTATTTTGAACTTATCCTCAAGTATAAAGGACCATTTTTGTAATTTTCTTTTTTTAAAAAAAGTTTGATAAAAAGGTGAAAAATACAAGCTTAGATGAATCTAATAACTTTGGCTAGGTTCTTGTTGATGAGTTAAAATCTGTGTATAAATATTAAATTTCGAATTTAGTAATTGAAATGATTAATTCTAAAAATAACTTCGATTATGAGTAGAAGTCATTTTCTTTTCCTTTAAGAGTATCTTTTACTAATTTTTAACTTCATGTTATTTGTTTCAACTAGCAATTAGATATTATTATTGATCTTTATCACTCGAATTATTCATATCAAAACACTCTCTGATCTTCTATTATTAGTAGTACTATATATTATTGTTACTTCTTTCGTCCCAAAAATAGTCTTAGTAATTACTATTTGGATAATCAAATGATATTTTTTTAATCATAATTATTTCATATACTTTCTAAATATTTTAAAGTGATAACTACCGTAACTTATAGTACTTTCAAAATAGTTTCTAAATGTGTAAATTTTATTTTTAAAGAATTAAAGATTCTATATCTGAATTCACATCGAACATTAGTTAGTTTGACCCTCGTATTCTAAATCAGGACTCTCTTTTTGGAACAGAAGGAATATTATTAATCGTTTAACATATTTAACAACTCCCTCTGTCCTAATTAATGTGGACACACTTTTCTTTTTAGTTTAGGCAAAGAAGAATATCACTTTTCTATAATCACAAACAACTTAACTTTAAAAAATTTCTTTTTACCTTTAATTAATGAAAGTCTAAGATTTGTTTTAGACCAAAAATCTTTGTTTCTTCCTCAAACTTTGTGTCTGGTAAAATGATGTCTCGTAAATTGAGGCGGAGAGACTACTTAAAATTTTGAGTGATGACAGGCATGGAGCAATGGTAGGGTATATGCACCAATACACAGAGTGATTATGAAAGGAGCTGAAGATAAGTATTCACTAGCATGGTTCTCTTTTATGAGAGGGACTATTGAAGTACCAGAGGAGTTAATTGATGAAGAGAATCCAAAGCAATTCAAGTCATTTGATAACTTTCAATATCTCAAATATTGTGGAACACATGGCTACAAAGAGAAAGATCCCTTAAAAGCTTATTGTGGTGTTTGAAAATATTTGTGATCTATGTTATGTATTTTCCTTCATTATATGTTGTTGTTTGTAATTTCATGCTGCTTGTTTTTATCATTTCTACTTTTATCTTTATGTTCAACTTGAGTATATTGTGTACTTGAAATAAAATAAAGTTTCGTGAATGGTTGTGTTATCTGTGTTTGTATTCGTATTTCCTAGCAAAGCAAGAAGCTATACTCTTTTTATATTATTTTTTTATGATCGTGATGTCTTAACTAATTTTTGTGCACCTTACGTGACCAATTTTTGCGCAACCTGATAAATTTTGCTAAATACCTGTCATCTCCCACCAGCAACAGATATCAGAGAACTTTGTTCACCAAGGCTAGGACAAATGGGAAAAATCATTTAATGTTTTTTTGTTTTCGTTAAATTTTGAACCTGAGATCTCAAAGTTCTCCACCACTTCATTTACCACTAGGTCACACCCTTCGGTACAAGCAAGAAGTTATACTTGAGGGACAAATTGCATTATTTATAAATTGCACCAACACACTCTGGCATGGCTACACTTGCTAACATCTTCATCAACACTGTACTATGATTTAAGTTATATGTAGTGTTGCCATCCCTAATGAAATCTCAGAAGTGAAATTTTGAGAAGGCAAATCTTAATATAAAGAATAAGAAAATATAGCAACTAACAAAGTAAGCAATGCAAATAAAACATAGGAACTAACAAGTCCTACTAGAAAGGACCAAGAACACAAAATAATGTGATAATTGAAACACAAATGATAAATATCAAAAGCAAGAACTATATTATTACTAGTATAACAACAAACACCAACAAGACTAAACCCTTAGAAAGCAAGACAACATTTCATTGTCTACTAACCTTCTACCCCAATGTGTCCTCTACGTCCTCCAATCTTAAGGTTATATCCTTGTCCTCTATATCCTAAATCTAAGGTCATATTCTTGATAACATTAAAGTTTGTCATTTCTTGCCTAATCATCTCTCTTCAATACTTCTTCAACCTACCTCTACTCATACCAATTGTAACCAAGCTCTTGCACATCCTCACTGACTATGCATCTCCTCTTCAAATATCAAAATCATCTCAATCTCGCTTCTCTCATTATTTCCACCACAAAGGCCACTACCACCTTACCCCAAATATACTCATTCATAATCTTATTTCTCTTTGTATGTCCACACACAACCATCTCAACATCTTCATTTCAACGACTGCATCTTCTGAACATGGGAGTCCTTGACTAACCAAAACAATTAAATTGGCCACGGCATATTAACATAAAAATAAACTTGCTATAACCTGGTGATTTAATACATACAAACTTAAAACTGAATCTCGTAAACCAGGGAACAAACAAGGAGCAGCATAACATATTTTGGGAAGAAACTAGTATGAATTACAACTAACACGACGAGATATTGACCATCAAATATAGTTCAAAGTGGATACACGCTGTACACTGAAAAATTCCAATGTGGTTTCCCCCAACACTGGAATAGAAAGTAATATTATTAGCAAGGACGATTACTAATTCCACCATTGTACCAAATAAGAAACAAACCAAAGTCTGAATAGAAAATTTATCACCCAACACCTGCGCAAGCTATGCTCTCTCCCGACTGAAACAGTAAATTCCAAACCTTAAAAAAGTATCCACTAGACTAGCAGTAACAACATTAATTAGAGCTGCAAACGGAAAACTCATAAAGACCCGACAACAGTAAATTTTTGGAAGAGAAACTTTTTATATATACTAGAAAAGCAGCTGCACAACTTCTGAACCCTTCACCAGTATCTTCTTTTGATCATTTGCCAATGCCGAGAAACCATGCCACAAGAACCTGAGTCAAAAATATATGACAAAAACAACTTATCACTCATATTTTTAGATAAAAACAATACCCAAAGTATGAAGTTATGAGATTTGTAATGCTACCATATATTTAAACAGAGAACAACCACCTGTCAAGCTGCTGAGTATCTTCCAAAGTGAAGCAGCATGAGCAGGCAATTGTCATGCAAACCTGGGATCGTAAAATCTAGAATCAGAATGGTATAACTGGTTATAGGTTCAAACAAATGAGAATCTGAAGTTGTAAGAGTTAATGTGAAGTAAAGTACTCTTGATACAACCCCCATTTAAGGCTAGATCAAAAAAATGTTGCATGAATTTTGTTTAGTTTGATGTTCCCCTTAATGCCCAAAAAGAGTGCCTTTTCTATTTAATGAAATATTTTTTCTTGCTTACGTTGTTTTTGGAGGATAAGGAGAATTAGACCTCAGTTGTTTGCACTTTTAATGGAGGTCTGAATTCAGATATTAGACCATTAAGTGCATTTGATTTAATTAAGATTTAAGCATTTAATTGGTCTGAATAGGTCTTTATTATTTAGATCTAGAACAAAGTCTTAATATCATTAAGAAGTATTCTTGTATAGATAATATTTACCATCGCTCTATCTATGATCACCAGCCACCATCACTAACCACCTATGCCATTATAACCACCACCGCCACAACCATTGTTAACCACCATTATTGTCGTCTACCACCAACCGTTGCTAACCATTACTGTCAGTTGCAAGCACACTTACCTCCATTATTATAATTATATTCATTGATGTCGCCACCTCTACCATGACTACCAACCACTATCACCACTACAGTCAATTCCTACTACTACTAACAAACTCTGGCATCACAACTAGCATTGTTGTCAACTACCACCATAAATTCGTCATTCACCTCCACCACTACTATCAGCCACTACCACCACTATGGTCAATCTCTACTACCAGCCACCTCAACATCATAACTAGTACCACTGTCAACTACCACAAACACATCATCAACCACCACACATTCTTCCACCATCAACACCACCAACTACTAACATCAACCAACTTCACCATTCAACCACCACCAATCGCCACCACTGTGACAGTCACCACAACACCAACCACCTCCACCGTCACAACTATAACCACCATCATTACTAGCCATTAACAACAATTATTAGTCTATTACCATCATCACCACTACTGCAAACTCTCTCCATCATCAGTCGCAATCAAGGTGTTTCATTCTTATTTTTCTATCAAATAATGATTTTATTTTATTAATTTTTAAATATATAATTAATTTTTTTTTTTTGAATTGTATATTTATTATGTACATATAAATAAATTTGTGTACATTCAAATGTTGAAAAACAAACTGTCTTAGTCATTCAGTATTCAAATCTAGAGACAATATCTTATCATTCAGATATGCATTCAGATTCAAACATCTTAATCTTAATGAAAACAAATGAGGTTTTACAGTAGTAATGCATACCCTTTTAAATTTTATCAAAGGCAATAATGCAGGCCCTTTAAGGATGATATTTTCTGGAAATTTCAAAATACTGGATAATTCGGCAAAGAACAAGAAAATTGATCAGATTGAAGTCTAGGAACAAAATCATTAACTAAAAGCACACCTAATACATGAGATGTCCCCATGCTCCAGATCAACATTTTTGGAGAAAACAAAGGGCCAGAGAGAAGGCTGCAGCACCACAAGCTTCTTTAAGAGATTCGCAACATCCAACTAGAGATGGAATATTCAACTGTAGATTTTGACCTTAATTTGCTTATTTCAAACTGCTACAACCAACGTACCATCTCATTGGTCAAACTTCATTTCTGTATATCTGCACAGAAGATAGAGATTGAAGGAACTCAACATTCTAAATCAAGCCAATGAAAAACAGCAGTTTGGAAAAGAAACTTAAACTATGATGGTCTCATTTCAGCAATAAAAAGTGGAGCTTGCCTGCGAGGATTCTTCTGTCGCAGTCTGAAGTCATCATTTGTGAACTCTGGTAATGAGATAAGGGCACACAAGATCAATAATTTACAGGAAAGGTTTCATAGCACAACAACAACAACAGCATACCAAGTGAATCCCACAAAGTGGGGTATGGGGAGGGTAGATTGTACCCAGACTTTACCAATACCTCGTGGAGGTAGAGAGGCTGTTTCTGAATACAAGTTACATATTCACAAACTTCGTAGAAATATTAATTGAACAAAGTAACAGATAAGGGTCGGTATATCTTACCAGGCGGGGTCTGTTGGGGCTTCAGTTCACTATTTGGTTTACTTGTCTTATTCTCTTTGCTGCAAACAGGAAGTAATGTTATGTTTCTTTACAACTTAGTAGATCTATAATCAAACACTGCTTCGAACATCTATAGCTACAACACTTCAAAGAACCAAGCAATCACTCTAAAAATGTAGAATTTTTTTTAAAAAAGGTTAGCTAATAAATAGAGATGCTGAATTATATACAGACATTTAGCTATCATCGGGAAAGCATGGCACAAGAACTCTCTTTAAGATAGCACACTCTTGACATGAAAGATTCACTCAGATTTTCAAAAAGTGCCAAAACGGATGATAGACCCGTCGAATACTTAGAATTGCAATCACAGATTTGCCAAATTATTTTGGGTGCACAAACAAGAACAAGCTTGGACTCAAAAGTAAATGCTCTGATTGGGTCACCTTGTCCCGACTCCTTGTATTCTCATGTGAAATTTAATGCAAAAGTCATGATAAAAGTCAAAGTTGTGTTATACGAACTTGGTGAATATGAGCAAAACAACAAGAGAAAATGCAAGGGAACAAGAATAACTGCATTGACCAAGAGTGTGACATATACATGCCAGTAGAAAGAAAAACAACGAAATCAAAATATCATAACAATCTGCAAAGCATTCTACTGACATTGGAGCAGCACCGATAGATGATATCTGCCCACTAGGGAGAGGATGGTAAGCACCATCCGCAGTAACATATGGTGAACAGTATTGTGTGCCTAGTGCTCCAGCAGCACCAGCTAAAACTGGCAACCTGAAAAATTCAAACCAATATTTATCTAGTGACACCCAGTTACTCAAACTATAAAGCCATATCTAAGATCAGAAGAGAACAGGAATTTTATTATATCCAAGAATTCAGAGAGAAAGATCCTACACACCACACAGCTGTCAATTCATCCCCTCAAAATGTGAAGCATGAGACTCAAGAACCTACGCAATAAAATCTCCATGCACTACACGGCAAATTCTTCTCTTGTTTTTTCATTATTATTATTATTACTACTATTATTATTTTTTTTGGGGGGGAACTGGGGGGTACGTTTAGGTTAGCATCAGATTAGGTAAAGATAACCTCACCATGTCATTTCGGAATTGCCATGCGGTTGACCAACATATCCAGGGAAGGCCATGCCAACAGCAGGAACTCCAACGCCACCTGGGTGCTGGCCTCCAAATTGCACAACTGCAAATCCCATTACAGAAAAAAAATGTTTCCTTAAAAGTACAAATATCACTCTACTTAACAAACAGAAGTGATACGATTACCAGTTTATAACACTTGCTGGACTTGATATTACTAGAGCATAACTTATGGAAGAGAAAACCTAGCTACTAAACAGAACAAGAAAAAGCATACAGAAATAACATGCTGCACAAAACCATCCAAGAGGAAAATGTAACTTTAAAGAAGCTTGCCTAAACAAGATCACTACTGAACAAGTATGCTTAAGAGAGTCTGTTTCAGAACAAGACCCATATTTTTCGATCTTTTGGTATATATTGAGTCCAGAACCTAAATGATGGATGAAAAAACAAAAAAGTAACCAAAATAGCATGGACAATTGAAGTTGACAAAATCTACATATAAGTGCACTACATAAGTTCCATTAACGGGACCAAGCTTAATGGTTATATAGCGCAGTTATTAAGTGCGCTATATGAGGAAAATAAAGCAGGTCCTTCAACACTTGCGTTTTTTTTGTCTGGTTTAAGTTCTTATGTTATTTTCTTAATTATTTATTGTTTATTATTTGTTAGTTTTATTGGTTATTCTTTTGTTTAATTGTTACTCCCTTTGTCCCTAATTACTTGTCCACTTTTCCTTTTTTTAGTTGTCCCTAATTACTTGTCCATTTTTGACAAAACAAGAAAGGACAAATTATTTTTACCTATTATACCCTCAATTAATTACTTTGAAAAAAGGTAGAACTTCTTGAAAATCTTAAATTTTTAATTCACCCCCTTCATAATTAATAGGGGTAAAATGGTAAACTCACTATGTCAATAATTGCTTTCTTAATAGGTGTGCCAATTCAAAATGGACAAGTAATTAGGGACAGAGGGAGTATATCCAAAGCATGCATGTTAGTTAGCTAATTTCTTTTTTTAGTGTGTTAATTAGTTAGTTGATTTAACTATTAATGTGTAACTTAGCTATTTAATGCTAATGTTGATCTGTTAGATTTGTTAATGTTAATTTGTTAGATAAGTTATTATCAATATAGTTAAATACTTAATTAGTTAAACCTAATTTTTTAGGGGTTACATTTTTTCAAGACCAAAAACCCTAATTCTATTAGTACATACATTTCTTCAAAGTTCATTTTGTTAGTGTTTTAGGTCTTGAAGTTACAATACCTAAACCCTATTTTTTTTAGAAGTTACATTTTTTCAAGACCTAAACTCTAATTCTATTAGTACGTACATTTTTCATGTTCATTTTGTTGGTGTTTGAGGTCTTGAAGTTACGACACGTAAACCCCAGTTTATTAGAAGTTATATTTTTGCAAGACCTAATCCCACGTACATTTTTTCAAAACCTAAATCTTAATTCTATTAGTACGTACATTTTTTCAAGACCTAAACCCTAATTTTGTTTTTCAAGTTCATTTTATTTGTATTCATTTATCAAACACTTTTTGTCAACTATTTCTTGTTAGTATGGTTCATACCTTTTATGGTAAGTTATAAGTTTGTCATTCCTTTAATCGTCAACCCTAATTAAACTAATTAAACATTAACTAATTACTAATTTTCTTAACTAATTCACAGTTACAATGTATCATATGCAAAACAGATTAAATAAATGATCCTCACCTTAAATTAGTCAACTAATTAACAATTTTTTAACTAATTAAGTATTTAAATATATTGATAATAAATATATCTAACAAATTAACATTAACTAATTACTAATCTAACAAACTATCATTAATATTAAATCGCTAAATAACACATTAGTAATAAACCAACTAACTAATTAACACATCAAAAAAATTAGCTAACTAACATGCATGCTTTAGAAATAATAACTAAACAAAAGAATAAACAATTAAACTAACAAAGAATAAACAAGTAACAAACAAGAAATAATTAATAATAACTGTTAAAGGGCATGTTTGATTTTCCTCATATAGCGCACTTATTTAGTGCGCTATACAAGTCCATTGACCATAATGGCCGTTAAGCCTGGTCCGTTAATGGAACTTATATAGCACACTAAATAAGTGCACTATGTGTAGATTTTGTCAACTTTGTTTGGTCACTTTTAATTTTTCATCCATCGTTTAGGTTCCAAACTAGTATATAATGATGCAGGCTATAAACGGGCTACCTGGCAGAAAGGTTGGAGTCCCAGAAAACTTCTGATTACTGTGACCACTACCCATGTTTCCAGGTGCACCTACAACGTGAGCCCCATATCCCCTTCCAGGACGCTGAAGACTGCCTTTCCCTTTTGCAACCACGGAACTCGTTAATTTATTGGACTCTGAAGTAAATTCAAGCTCTCCAGGTTCACAAGTATTCATAACTTGTGCTGTTTTGGGGGGAGATGAAACTTGAGATCCAGCACCCAGTTGCTGTACTAACTGCTGCCCAGTTACTTGCAGAAAAGGTTGCCCTCGACTTTGAGCAGAATATCGCTGTGCAGGGTGGAGCTGGGTTGGCAGAGAAACACTATTGACTTGATTATTGGGCACAGGCGATTGATAATTCCTATGCGGTGATGCATTAAATCCTCTTCCTTGGCCTCTCAATGCCTGGGGATGAGTAGACTTCATTGATGAAGACAACCCCAGTGACAACTGCAAACTGGATGAAGGCTTCCCAGCAACTGCAGGAATAGAATCATCAATATTAAGCTTGTTTATGCCAAACGAATCATTCGGATCCTTCCGGATTATTGCAGTTGATTGTGCAGAAGCAGCACTTTCGCCCGAAAGAGAAGGCTGAACATTGCGGTTACTTGTCTCAGTTTGCATTTCCCTCTTGTGTGTCATTGTAGTCTCTTTACTGGAAGAGCTAGAGGGATAAAATGGAGGAGAAGCATAATTCAATCTTGACATAAACCTTTGATTTGCAGCTGTAACTGCATCTTTTTCTAAATCTGATACAGAAGCAGATGCTTTATTTGTGTTATAACGTGAAGGTTTGTCAACGGACTGACCAGATCTGAAAAATTAGATTTGACAAGAAGAATTGAAAAAGATCCTTCACAAGGAAAAAATGAGAATAATAGTTGATTGAAACTTACTGCTTGTTTAGTGGAGGAGGTGCGTCAATGTTGTCCTTAAAAGATGGTCTGTACCTCCTTGGTCCCCGACCTCTGATAGCTTTTGAAGGATTACTCTGAATGTTCTGGTTATTATCCTTAGTCTGATCATTACCATTGATGTACGCTCTGGGTTTTCTTCCTTGTGAAGCTCCACTATCAGCCCCTCGCATCCTACCACGACCTCGATAGCGACTCCTTGATATTCTCCTATCCTGAGAATTTTACAAAATCTTGTGAGCAAATGACTAGCAGACAGGAAAAATATAATGCTAGAATGAATAGCAAATAAATAAAAGCAGTCACCTCGTCATAATTCCTCTGCTCCACAGTCAACTCTTCAAACTTGTCATGGCCCCATTTACGATCATCTTTTGATTCCCATAACCTTCTTCCGCCAGACATTCGCCTAAACAAAATGTTTTTTTCATGATTAGTTGCCTAAATAATATGATTATATGAGACAATGACATAAACTAGTGATAATAAATGAAGTCTACTTACAAATGGTAAAATGGAGTAATAAATCATAATTACAACCTACAACATTCAGCACAACTACGACGTGAACAGGATGGGTTTTGGGAGAAAGATAAGAAGCATTATCAATTACACTAATATGTGCAAGCAATTAAGGAAACATATTTTGTTGTTTCAAAGCAAAATGAATTAGCTAATACTCCCTCCGGACCAAAATAACTGATGTTTAGGCTTGGGCACATGGATTAAGAAATTCACTTACTCCTAAAATTAAGAGGCTTTATTTGTAAAATACCCTTAGTTATGATAGTCTTTTCTTTTTAGGTTCACATAATTATCATTGGGGTTAAGAATGTGTCAAGGGTAAATTTGGGAAAAGGAATTAATACCTTCTTGGTTTTGTGAAACATCAATTACTTCTAAACTGGAGGGAGTAACAAAAGTGTGGTAGAGGTTTATCTTCACATAGGGGAAACACACATAAAGCACATTGTTATGCATTTAGCCAGCCGCAGTGTTAAACCAGATGACCCTCTTTAAGCCTTTTCAAGGAGGTTTTTCTTAACTGTTGCAGTTTGGATCAGGAAACCACAAAGGGAGCAAAGGAAAAGCAACCACACTTGGAACTTGGATGCGATCAAGAAGGTAGTTAGCTTGTGTTTTCGAAAACTTCCACCAGAAGATTGGCTTTCAACTTTTATAGGAAAATCAGATACAGACTCAAGTCTCAAGGTATAGTTATCCTTTATACAGGATTTGTTCAATCATCCGATATCCTAATCCATGCTGTGTAGGGCACGACACAACCCCTTTCAAAGAGGTTTAACTAAAATCTTTACAAAATCAGACACTTAATCAAGGTATAGGTGTCCAAAATAATAACACTAGCAATGGTGACCTAACTACTTTGGGATTTTGGCAAGTTGATAGGTTAATTTCACTAAATCAACAGTAAAACACCTTACACATATACCACAAACACTAATTTACTCTCTCTCAATTCAAAAATTCATATTAAACTGAACTAACATAAATAAAGTGAAACTTACTTCTGTCGCCCGCCTACATTGTCTCCAAACCTATCATCGTGCATATAAAAAGCTCCAGTCTTGGGCACAGCATAGGGTTCATTTTCTTTCTTCTCCTCTTCCTGCAGCAAATCATGCTCATTTCCATCAACAACAACCCCTGGAGTAGAACCTCCTCCTTGCTCCACAACTTCCTTCACTTCCTCAGCCGTTTCCTCAACCACAGCCTCAACTTCCCCGTACAATTCTCCCTCCTCCTCCTCCTCTACATACTCCTCATCATCCTCGTACACCGCCGCAGCACCTTGCCCCTCCGACTCATCATCAGAATCAATACTCCTTAAGGGTTGTTCAGTCTTTCCACTTTCTCCGCCTCCGTCCTCGTCATCACTTGCCTCTCTCCGCCTCATCTTCAACGACAGCATCGCTTCCTCCGGATCGCTCTCGTAATCAACATCTTCTCCTCCTGTTCCCGTTTCCGTCATCGCAAACAAATCAAAATCAAACTCCAGCAGCACTTTACACTAACACCATTTTCAAAAATAAATCTTTATCAGCAATTGAATCCTAAACCAAAACACTGAATCGAAAATAGAGCAGAATTTGAAGGAACGTTAAGGTTTTTGGGGCTCTGCGTAGTGAATTTGGAGTCTGAAAATTGTAGGGTTAGGTTAAAGTTTTGAAGAAAAGATTGGGTTTTTTTCGGATAATAATGGGTTTACGAGGTGAAGCTACTGATGTCACTCGCCAGTCGTCAGCTAATAACTTGTATATATATAGGGAGTAAGATTTTCAGCATTTGGTCCACTTTGTTGGTATTTTGAATTTTAATTAATAATTTTTTTTTAAAAAGGTTCTTGGACTAATTTTAGTTTTTTTTTTTTTTTTTTTTAAATCATATTTATATGAATCCGTTATACACATCAATTCTAATAGGGATATCGGAGATTGTGACTCATAAAGGGTCATTGTGTAGTTCATACGGAGTATCATTTTTCACTATATTATCAATCAAATTAATTGACCTGAAAAACTAAGATTATCATCATTTCGTTTAAAATCAAATCTCATCAACCGTAAATCAAACACATCATCAATAAAAGAATATAAATATCCACATGATCATATGTGAATTTCATATGCTTACAATATATATATATATATATATATATATATATAGTATACAAAAGAATTATGTGAGACAGTTATCATCAATTGTACGAGATATATGAATTGATGTTAAGTACAAAATTAATTAACACAATAATCACTTTAACATAATTAAAGTATGTTTCAGAATATAAATAATGTCAAATAATTATAAAAGTTATTACATAATTGAATAAGTATCCAAACTTGGCACTTGATATTAAGGTAGGTGCTTATCACCTCATATATGGTATCATCTTTATTCTTAACTCTTATTATCATTTAATTATGAAGACATTTCTTCTATTGGAGTCCTAAAGTTGAACTTCGATCGATAGTATAATAAAATCACAAAAATATCTTATCTTTTTTAGCGCTCTCAATATATTCAAATACGAGTTCTACGTGAGTATACATAACTATGTTTCGTGAATATATATTTTAAAGAAAAGAGTAAATCACAATTTTATCCTATAATATATATATATATATATATATATATATATATATATATATATATCAATTATGTTTTATTCAAATGTCACACACTTTTTGTTTAAAATATTAGTTTTATTTATTTACAACACTGAAATCTAAAATATTAGTCTCTTTTTTTTTGGAAAATCTCTATTATGAGATATTTGTTTTAAAAAATAATTGAATGATTGAAGTTAAATAATTATAATTTAAAAATCTAATTACCAATTCTTCTAAATCGGAATAGATAAATAATATAATGCAGTGATATTATAAAGATGAAAGTTGAAACTGCGCAAAGTAATATTATATTTTAAGTAAGAGTCCAAATATTCTTACACTAAAATTTTCTATAATTTTATATACCGCTAAGTGCTAACAATATCGAATAAACAGAATACAAAAGAAATTGATATGAATTTATTAATATTAAACATAAAAATAAAAATTCTGATCCATTTTCATTTTAAAGGAAATTCAAATATTGGTATACATATTTCTTTAAATTTCAAATCTTTAAATTTCAAAACAAAAATTATATGTATTATATATATATATATATATATAAATTCAAACAAATATAAGTTACCTATTAATTAATAAAGTAGCAAGAAAAATAATTATGTAAATGATTGTGAAAAGAACAACTTAAGTAGGTCAATAGTAATAAATAAGAAAACTTTCGCCTAAACAAAATTCATTGAGTTCTCAATCTTCTTATCTTTATCCAAAATTCTTTCAACATCGATATAAATAAAACAGATCATCATGAAAAAAAATATGAATATTATGAACAATTATTTCAATAAAACAATAACATAAACATGATAACAAAATTTAACATTTAAAAAGCTAAAATGCTTGACTAAATTATCAATATTTTTCTTTTTAATTTTAATTTACGTAATTGAATGTATTTATTCTTATCAAAATAAATAAACAAAATTAGAATGAGAAATATTACTTACTTCAGTTCAATGTTCTATATAGTAGCAAAAAATTAAGCATGTAATATGATCATTGCTCATCTTCATATGACAAAATGAAAACATTAAAACAAAAGTAATATAACCCTAGAAACTCAACTCAAGAATATGAAAGAATGCAATAAACAAAAGTATTATGATCCTAGAAATTGAAGAAATATGAAGAATGTAGTGAATAAATTCATCATAAAGCTACTGATCAATAAATAAAAAGAAAGAGAAGTAAGCTTAACATTTTATATCATTATAAGAGTGTATATAAGAGAGGTTAAGAAACTAGAACCATATTCCAACTCGAATTTTATTTAATTTGGATTCAAATATATTATATATTCTTAAATAGAGGATCTTATTATCATTCTTTCTTATCCGTAATTCTTAAAATATAGTGCATATTTTTTTAATAAGTTGCATATTTTAAAACTGAGAGAAATATTTGAAATTAGTGAGATTAATTTTATTTTTTTACGTTTTTTTCCTTCTCTTTTCTCCTGCTTCTGTTGTTGTTGTTGTTATTATTATTATTTCTAAATTATTATTATTTATTATTATCTTTTAATTTAATATTTAAATTAAGTATATTTAAGTTTATTTTATATCATTTTAAAAAGATAAGTAATGAAATAGTAAGAATTCATTTAGAAGTCTTCTGCATGTGGGTTTCTATTTTTAAGCTAATTTTTTAAAAGAAAATCTAATGCATTTCCGAATTCAAATATTTTTATTCTTTTCCCTACGTATCTTTCTCTTTTCTTTTTCCGGTTATCCTTTTCTTTCTTTTATTATTATAATTGTTGTTGTTATTATTATTATTATTATTGTTGTTGTTGTTACTATTATTATTACTATTATTACTAGTAGTAGTACTCTTGCTACTATTGCTAATTATTATTATTATTATTATTATTATTATTATTTGTTATTGTTGTTGTTGTTGCTACTCTTATTATTACTATTACTATTATTACTAGTAGTAGTACTCTTGCTACAATTGCTAAATATTATTTTTTAAATTTGTCAAGTGGTTTTTCATTAGCTTGCCACTTGGCTTAACCACATTGTAAACTACTTTCCTTTATTTTATATATATATAGTACTCTTGTTACTATTGCTAATTATTATTATTATTATTATCATCATCATAATTATTAGTATTTTATATTTTTATCTATATTTAAATAAATTGTATTTAAATTTATTTTACAATATCTGAAAATGATAAATTTATGAAATGATAATAGTTCATTTAGAGTTCTTTTACCGGAAAATTTTTACCCGCACCGAGTATTACACCAAACTAATAAAAAATTCTTCTACCTATGAATTTTTGTTCTTAATCTAATAAAAAATTATTTTTAAAATTGCCAAGTGACTTTTCATTAGCTTGCCACTTTGCTTAGCCACATTGCAAACTACTCTCCTTTATTATATATAGAGAGAGATTTAAACCCCTCGAGCCTCAACTTGAACCCCTCAAACAAGTCTCTAATGATAAATATGACCTACACAAAGTTTCAAATTTTAAAATAATTCATTGAAACTTAATTTTTAAAATTAAATTGTTACATTTATCTTGTGGACAACTAACATTTATACTTTTAAAGGTTGATATTATGTGATTATTGGGTCAAGCAAGAAAATGTTCTATTCAAAAAAAAATTATAGAGATGTATGAAAATAAACTCATATTTGCTAATTAATGAAAAATACTCTTTCACTTTCAAAAATTAGCAACAAAAGCTTTACAAATTCTATACAACTTCAACGAATTCCACAAAATTAGGGATTTATAAGATTCTTTTTTTTCTCATAAATTTAACAAAATTAAGAATTTTGGAGATTTTCTTTTTCTTTTTTCTTATTTTCTCTTTCACATAAACCCTACCTATGTTATTCTCACCCTACCCTCTTTTGTTGTTGACATTACTTGCTACTTCCATCTCATAGTCCATAGCCTTTGTTATGTCATCGTCTTACATCACATACTGAAAAATCAACAAATTTTCGTTGTTGACATTACTATGTTCATTGCTAGTTTTTTTTCATCGAAATTATTTTTTTCGCTTGAGTTTCCTCTCATATGGCTTCCTCAACTTCTTCTATCATTGTATATAAGTGGCATACACACACTATACAATGATATATAAGAGATACAAGTGGCATACACACAATATACAATGATATAGAACTTGTATGTCATCGATTTTACTTGTATGTAGTATGTATGTCACTTTATTTATAATGCTAGACATGACATACATCTGACATACAATCACTCATATCACCAGAAATTGTCTTTAACCATCACTTATTCCACCATAACACATGCAAAAATCATTTACATACAAAAAAAGAAATGAAGAAAAGAGTTTCACTGAGGTAAATTTGTTCAATTTTTTTCAAATTTATTTTGTCAAAGCAAGAATGCATATTGATGAGATAGAGAATATGTACAAGGTAATCTTTTGATCATATTATTGGGATAAAAACAAACAAGCATGATTATTTAGCCATCTTCTAAAGTAATGTTCCAAAAAACTTAAAGAAGTTTCAACGAAATAGAAGAGTCGACAAGCTAATGAAAGATTTTGTTGAATACAAAATAGAAGAAAATAATTTTAAATAAAGATAGCATCAAATCTAATTATCCGAGAATAAACTACTAAGAAGAAATAAATTTGATATAATGAAGAGTGTGTGCGTGTGCGTGCGCGCGTGAGAAACATAAAATCTTGTTCTTTCTCTAGCTGTTTGTTCATAAAATCAAGAAAAACAATAAAATCTTCAATAAAAATCAATAGGTGGATCAATTGAACATAAAATCAGGAAAACCAATAAGTGAATCATAGCCCTAGATCGATTTCATTCATCAATAACATAAAATAGATTCTTCGTCTAGTTGGTGTTCATTATTTATTTATTTATTATTTTTATTTTAGTTAACTGATAATTGTATCTTTGAATTTTATTTTTTGAAAAAATAATTAGAATTGGTATAATTTAGTAAATAGTTAAGTCAGAAGTCATTGTATGTATAATTTAATAAATAGTTAAATCAGAAGTCCTAGTGAGTAAGATATGTGGACTCATAATTTTGTATTACTTATACGATCACGTGCACTTGAATGTACATTTGGACGTAATAATTTTTTTGATGTCATTGAAGTAACTTAGAAATTATTATTTTTATCTAGATTAGACTTTTATATATATATATATATATATATATATATATATACTGATAATTTTTGTATATAATGTGGAAGAGCCCATTTGAATATAAATCGTCATAAATTTTTTGAGAGCTGATTGTGCACATATCTCAAATATTTGTGTTGAATATTTATTTTATAGGATATGTGGTGTTCAAGATCACTGAAACGCCTCTATTGTGATTCTTTTATTATTTTGATATGAATAATGAAGTGGAGGATGTGGTACTTAATGATTCAATGAAATAATTATCGAAATAGACTAGAAAATGTGGGAAATTCATTGAAAGATTTAGGAGGAATAATTAATCAATCAAGTACTTTTAGTGAAAGTAAACCATCAGCAACAAGTGTCTTAGGCAGTTAAGAAACTCAAATCAGTAATAGAAAGCATAAAGGGTAGGGGTCTCAATGGGACGGTTCGGTCAGTTATTTTTTTAATATTACACCATCACAATTTTTCGGATATTTTATAATGTATAACCAAAATTAGATTTTTTAAAACCATCTCAATCATATCGGTTTCTCTTCGGCATCGGTACATTTCGTTTAATTTTCATTTTTTTTACTTTTAAAATATCATCTCAAAATATACTATTATTAAAATATTTATTTCGCAAATATGTTCTTGAAGAAGCACTCCAAGTCTTCACCAAGAAGACAAGAATGTAAAACTTTATTGCCATATTGTTTGATCTTAAACATTTAATAGAAGTGCTTGCATAAGTTTTATTGTATTGTTTGATAGAGTATCTATTATAGTATCTTTTAATTTTAAATCTAATTAATTAAAGACTAATTAAAGAGCAAAGACTCAAAGTCGTCCAGTCACCAAAGACCTAGGACCCTAGGTTATATTTATATTTGAAAAATGTTATAAAATATATTTATATATTAAATTTAACATATTATTAATGGTTATTCGGTTTGGTTCGGAAATTATTCGATTATTTTCCATAAATTAAAAAGACCATCCCAATTGTTCGAGACGGTTATACACTTAAATAAAAGTCCACGATTTTATTGAAAAAAATGACATAAATCAGTTTGAAACCCCTAATCTAGTTGTGGTCTAGCCTATTTTGCTCACTCAAATCTTTGTCACACATCAGGTTTCCTTTGGAATAGGGAAATTTGGGTCAGAGAAAAGTTTCTTGACAAGAAGACCCTGGAGGAGTGTAATTTTGGGGCACATTTACCAAGTTCAAAGTGTAATCTCTATCCTTATTAACTCAACTGTTGCAGGACTTGCAGTTTACCAATGCTAGCTCTGTTTCCCTCCAAATAGAAAATGCTCAACTGAAGAATGCCTAGATGAGATATCGCAGTCTTAAGGAGAAAATATTACAGGGGCAGTTGGAGCACAATGGGTATATTGAAAAATTGTTGATGTTAGTTGACAAGCATTCTACCTCATTTTCTGGTTTTGTTGTGTTTCATTTTTCGCATGATATAAAATGCTTTTGATTTGAGGCCCATGTGGATTTTAAATAGTACATGGTTGCTTAAATTGAGTTCCCTCTCTAAATGTTCTGTTTGTGTATGAGTAGCTAATATCCCCATAATAACTAACAAATTGTTACCATGAGTGTATTGGGTAGTGTTGCCCGAGTGACCATGAGTTAATATAGTCACACACATGGAGGCAATACGTACAGATGCCCAACACGAAGAGTCGCGAAGCAACACTGGCATGTAAAGCCTCATTTGATTTCTCTTCTTTCTCCTATTGCCAGGAGAGAGCCAGATTTTGAAACCCAAGTGCAAGAGTAATTTGTGAGCGCTCCAGCTCTTTAGCACCACCCTCTTGCTTGACCCAGATTTTAATAAAAAGGTTGTTAGTTAAAAACACTTTCTGCGCTATTCCCGCTTCTATATATGGTATAAGTTTTTCTACATTCACAAGGGGATGTAAGAATTTGGAAGGTACGAATTTACGCCTCTGAAAGAATAATGTAAAGCTATGAGGTGTCTAAAGCTATAAACCGAAGCTGGAAACAAATGTCTTTCTACAGCATCCTGACAAAACTCATTGCTACAAAATCACAACACTGGCTGAACAGACATCCGGTCCCTTGAAATGTCCTTCTAAGGCAGCAGAATCTTAGAATGAAAACAAAAAACAATCAGTAAAGTTAGGAGGAAAGTACAAGAAAAGATCGCAAAAAGAGAAATTATTAGATTTCTTTCAACCTTTTCATTAAGGCAAAGGAAAGTGACACAGTAAGGCAATGGCTTAGAGAAGCTGATTATCCGTTGCACTTGATCTTCTACCAGGTGAAGTATAGAGGTTCTATAGCCAAATATTTAACTAACACATGCCTTTCTTTGTTTTATTGCATCAATCCCAAGAAAGTAGAACAACGAATTTGGAAGCATTTTAATCAAACAATATGTAAAACAATGTTGTTGAAGGCGCATTTGAGGCAGATTTAGACCCTAAAACTGAGTGTTGTATGTTGGGCACTTCATTTAGCTTAGAAACACTTAAGTGGGGGTACCAAGGCTTATGACATGCACCACAGCATTCGTGCGCTCTATACTAAAGAGGGCAGCACTAAACAAAGCAAAGCATTAACAGAAAATTAATGTTATCGAAGAACAAATTTAAGAGATTAGGAATATAAAATTAAAATTTTAGCATAAGAACATATATATACTTATTAAAATTCTTTTGACAATATAATTATTGTGTTTGTTTTGAATTGCAGTATAATATATGTATATATTTGTGCCCTTGCAGAAAATCTTTAACTGCATTTTGTGCTGACACCAATATAAGTTTGACACTTATTTCATCTTTGAAAATTTTATAAGGGAGGCCCCTCAGGCTAAATAAAATAATAATGTTTCACACACAAAGTCTGGAAGTAAAATGAGACATGAAGAGCCCCATCACATAGACATATTAAGAACTTTCTCCAGGAATTAATCACATTGCAATAAGAGTGTATGCACAAATTCAACTCTCACCTTAAGGACGGATTACATACAACTGGAACCATCTGTCTTGGCTGAACCTAATGATGTGGTGTAAGAACTGCAAAAGCATCAAAGCAGAAAAGTATGAGAGATGGAAAGCGAAAAATGGTAACATAAATAAACAAAAAATATACACCAAACAATTATGTTAAGAGAAGCATGAAAACAAGATGAAGAAGAATCACAGGCAACAGACCTAATTTGTGCAAAGATAACAGAAAGCAGACTAAGGTGGGCCACAACACGATGAAAATCTTAACCACTTGTAGCAGCATTTCAAGCTCAAATGACACAAGGATGTCAAGAGTAGAGATGACTATTTGAGTCGGATACCCAAGAAAGCTTGATGAGAAAAATAATTGCATAAAGCTTCCCACATGGAAAAACAAACACAAAACGTGACATTTGTCTTACACAGATGTGCTATATGTTTTCTATCCTCCCTGGAGACAGGTGGGTATTGAGATGATCGTTTAAAATGTTTCAATCTAGGGTCAATTATTTTACTATTTTGCAGGCGTAATGACAGACGATGAAAATAAAAGAACCATAAAAAGAAAAGAGACGAATTTGGAATCTATGAAAGTGAAATTTAGCAACTAAAGGAAATTCAATTAATCACCAGCAACAAAACTAGGATTTCACACCAACCCAACCAATTGCTTTTAGGCTGACGGTTTTCCTTCAGTATTCGTACCATACTCTTCATCACCCTCATTTCCATTAACGAGTACTGCACCATCAGTAGAGTCGGCATCCACCACAACAGCCTCTTCTTGGCCCTCTTGTTGAAGGTCATCTTCACCCCGTTCTTCTTGGCCCTCTTGTTGAAGGTCATCTTCACCCCGTTCTAGCACCTCATCACCATTCAGTTCTGCAGCCTGAACCAGTTAAACCAAGGGAAACAATCACTTAACTGATTACCTTTTACCAAAGATAAGTTTAATATAAAATAATCAAACTACTAACTTTTTTTATAAAAAGGGGAACAATTATCAACTTCACGTAAACCTAGCTAAGTAAAAGCAGATGGCTTTTCTTTTACTTCTTATTTTAAGAAAATGATCACATGTAAAGAAAACAAACTTTTTTTGAGGAAAAAAAAAAGAAAACAATTCTCATAAGCAAAAAAATTAGAAACATGTCCATCTTATACCTCATGATCCAACTCTCCGTTTTCATGTGGTTCTTCATCCATTCTCAAGTTGCTGAAAGCTTCTACAAGGTTAGTAGTTGGTCTATCAGCATAATTTCCATAATCTGCCGCTGGTGGATAGACACCCCTACATAAAATAAGGAAAGCAACCAAATTGGTACCAAATTTTCCCAGTGAAATTTTGTCTGTTAATACAAAAGTTAATCTTTCAACAGACCATACATATTGGAATTAGAACACATCCCTTTTGAGTTCATACTCCAAGCAAGAAAGAAACGAGCAACAACTTGAGCAGACAGTGTGAAACACTAGTGCAAAAACGAGGAACTTCCATAAACCAAAGCATTATTATTTTGAAAATGACACTGGCAGGTAGAGAAGAGAACATAACAAGATGCATGGAAAAAAGAAAGAGCAGTGTACTGATTACCTTTCCTCCGCAACTCTAGCTTCAACAGCATGTGCAATTTGCCAGTGCTCAAACAGGTTAGGATATTCTTCAGGGTCAGCCAAAGCTTCTGCTGCTTTCTGGTTAACCTGCATTCATAATTAATGCAAAACAAGGTCAAAGATTTTGTGCTTATGGCCATGGAGAACAATTGGCAGTCTCAAACAGCATGAAGTCTGAACAGTAAACATGGAGCTTTCATTAACAATCAACCTTTACCAATTTCAGACTTAAGGCCAAATCCTTCGGTTAAAATAATCTGAATCTGGGAGGGAGTGTACATTCAGGCCATTGGCCTTTCCAAAACTTAAGAAGAAAAATGCTTGTGGCACACATCATATCAAATAGATAGCACAGTAGTGAAAGAAAAAAAAACAGTACAATGTCTGGATTTGTTCGACAACTCGCTACCACAGGTGTAAAAGAGCCCCATTAAAAAGTACAGAGATTTGAAATTTCTTTGCACCATTTGCTTAATGGTCAAGAAGCTTCATACCCCCTACATTAAAGTTGAAAATCCAGGTGACTGCTAACCTACAGAATAAGCCAGCTCTGGGAAAAAACTTTCCACAGTACAGAAAGTACACAGAAAAGCAAACACAAAAAGGAAGAGCACTAACCTTACTGAGGTCCTTTCTCCAAATTGAAACTATTTCAGGAACCTTACTAGGCAGATAAGATCTTGCCATAAATGCAGCCTCAGGTATCCGATTGCTGCAAACATAATACCACATGGAAATCATTACAATATGAAAAATATACATACATGTAGGATTATGAGAAAAGGTACCTGTCAACCAACAGCTGAATGCACTCCTCCACTTTACCCAACATGAACATGCAAAGGAATGCAACATTGTTTTTCCCGTGCTCTTTGGCAAAAGAAGCCAGTAGAGTTATTCCTTCAGCATCTCCAAGAGACGAATAGAGTAGCAACAAACCACTCAAGTCATTTGCATGCTTCAAACACTCCTCTGCCATCTCAAGCTGCAAAACATAGTAAAACAGCAGCAGTTATGAAAAAATGATGAGAAGTAAATACGCGCATGCATTTTGCAAAAGAAACATTACTAGGATGCAGCAGAAATAAACTCCAAAGCACCTTCTGCTACTTCACAACAAGAAGAACAATAACATAAAGGCTAGTTAGGTTGGCTATATGAGTTCTCTAAATCCATTTCACTCCACCCCGACCTTGTTTAATTCAAATACTCAGGATTCTCCAACATTTCTTTTGACATGTAAAAGATGTAAACAGAGAAACACTAATTGACTACAAACAGAAACAGAGGGAAAAACTTTAATAGATGACAGGACAACAGAGTATCAACTATTATCCTATACAGAGTGATATATTTGACTCTGCTACTTCCATCAACCAAGAGAAAGAGAAGTGTTAATCGGGTAGCAACCAAAACAGCAAGTTCATCATCGTGAAGCATATTGCGTATAAATTTCTTCGACAACAGAAAAAGCAAGTGGCAGCTGCGGAATCTGCTATTGGGTTAGCTATTTTCTGAATCAAAGGTTTTCCGCAGAGAAATTTTTGGATGCTAAAGTTCACTTGAATGTAAAGAAGAAAGCTTAGCATTTAACTTCTACATGTTTTCTCTTTAAAAATTCAGTAAGTTTTCATTTCCTCTTTGACATAATTACTTCACCAAAAAAATTGGCTCAAGGGGCAATAAGTAACAGTTACCCTTCCACTAGACATGGCTAGGTCACCCAACTGCTTCCATTTGGACTCACTCTGTGCCACTACGGCAATTTCCTGCATACATAGAAAGAGCCGCATTTTTAACAACATACAGTTTTTTTTCACACTAATATTTCTTTAAAAATAAATTTAAAAAAAAAAGAGGTGCTGAGGAAAACCACATTTCACTAGTTACTAGCCCTCACCTTTGCGATCTCTAATTTACCCAGCTGTATAGCTAGTTCAAATCTGTAGTCAGGGTCTGTAGCAACTTCTAATGCTTCCTCTATCATTCCACGTGATTCCAAGAAATGAGCAACGCTGGTAGGAAAAATCATTCAATCAAACATCAGGTAACTATATAGTAGACAAAAATCAAGACTTACAAACTAGTTGTATTCGAGACAACTTATTATAGGAACCAGTACAGCACCCAGATATATATATTTCACAACATAAAATTACAGCATCGGCATTTCTAATTTTAAAGATGCAGTTGCTCACATTTTACAACCATGTTGAAAGACTTAAACAGGCAAAGTACCTGTTGTGATGCTCCTTAGGAATTGATGGTAAGACCTCATTTGCTCTGTCCCAGTCACCACGCATCACAAGTGTCTTGTACTCAATCAAGCCAAGGAGTAAAGTATATCCCACAACACTACAGGAAAGGAGATGAGTTTATGTATCTATTGAAACAATTTTTGGTTTCCCTTGTTAAAAGCTCACACAAGCTTACTCACTTAAACTCCTTGTCAATCAGGAAAACCCTGCTCTGATTAGCAAGATATCCCAGTAGGTACATGGGCCGATCAAGGTGAAACATTGTGGTCACCTAAAATTAACAAAAAGTATGTCCCTAACTCAGCGTGAGAAAAGATGTTTTGCAAATACAATTGCCGAGAGGAGCAGTACAGAGGATCTATCATACCTCACCACCAACACAATAGTTAAGTCTCCAGGAAGAATTATTGTAAATGAAGCAATCCCCAACCCAAATCCCAGTCCTGACCCGTTCATTCATCTCATTAAGAAGTTCAAAAGCTTCTTCAACACCTTGTTCATCTACTGATTTTCCACTGTCTAAATGGGCAGAGACCACATCTCGCTGCAGGTTTATCATCAAACAGTAGGAGGATTGTTAATACAATAATGCACGGAAGAAAAAACTTTAACACATGAACTTTAAAATTAGTGAAAGAGAGCTCTTACATTATACTTAAGTATGTAGAACGATGTATCACTTGCAATTGCCACCAGATCACCACTGTCGGCCCAGTATAGATTCTGAAGAAGTTGAAGCAAAAGAACACAGCAGAAAATTAGAACTACCAGCTAAAAGAGTAAAGCACCACTCTACACTATATTGAGGTAAAGCTTTATATATCTTACTTTGACATTAACGTCAATTCTCCGTATCAACCTGCATTCAGCCCAATCATAGAAACAAATGAAATCATTTGAGCACATTGCCAATAAAGTACCCCCATAGATGCGCTCAGCAGAGAAAGTAGGTCGGATGCTCTTCTTCTCCTGAAAGATATCATCATAATTTACTTTTGGGTCAGAATTTGAAGAAATAAATTAACTACAACTTGTTTGCTTCAGCTTCAAGATAAAGAGAGTCATTGCATTTTAAAGTCTATTTAACTTATTGCACGAGGTGAACTAGTAACTTACTTCTCAAGCTTAGTCAGATGTAATTCATTAAAAGTGGAGGGTTTAAAGCAGAAGGCGCGGAGAGGGGCTGGGGGTATTGGATTCGAATATTTAAAGCAATGCATCATGAGACAAATCAAATGAAAGCTAATGCAAATCATAAAACAATTGCAAAAGGTGTTTGGAAGGACAAATTTGGACCTGGAAACTTTTGCTGAAGATCTTAATCTTTGAAGTACTTTCCCTCACAGCATATTCTCCATCCGAAGACCAAACAAATTCCAGAGAGGAGCCAAATGACCTATTTCTCCAAGCCAGAGCAGTATATATGATATATTCTCCATCTCCACAGACAACCACAAACCTTCCATTTGGATTATGCTTCAAATTCTGTGAACAAGAAGTGCAAGATTTTCAGTAAATGAACTTCAGTAGTCAATCATCTAATGCTAACCCAATTGAAAAAGACAGAAAATGCCAACTACTATATTATATCCATAATCTTTAAACTACTAAACAAGATTTTTTTTATAAATGTGGTGTTCGGGCCAGTTTGTGCACACCTCGACTAATTTCATGGGGTACCTGCTACCTCACACCACCACAACTATGTCCACCAAGGCTTGGACAAATGGAAAGAAATCAACTAAGTGTTTTTTTCTCCATTGGGATTTGAACCTGTGACCTCATGGTTCTCAACTACTTCATTGACCACTAAGCCACAACCTTGGTTGCATGAAAGCCCAACAATATTACAATGAATTCTTCAAGTTATTAAAACTGAAAGTAAACGAACTAGGAAATATAAAAAGAACAACTTTTCGGAACCCTGTCAATAAAGATTAATCACCCATCTTACATACAAAGTTCAAATGGTGCGTATGGTTTCAAATATATGGACAGCTCGTTTAACTAAAAGAGTAATAGCAACAGCCTTTCACTGGGGACCGATCTAATTCACTTGTCTTATTTCTTGATAGCCCTAATTCACTTGTTATAAAACAGATTATACAAGATTACACCAATATGCATATTCAGTAATCAAACTCACTTGTGGGTAGAGGTCACAGGATCCCAATTCCTTGACAGCCAAAGGCAGTCTTTCTCCATCAGCAACCTGAAAGATAAAGTAGACACAGAACTCATATAACACTACTGAGGCAGTAAGAACAATCAGGTGGGCAAAAGTAGAGGCAGTGTGCTGTCATACCTCATAATCTGCCCCTACACTCTTGATGTTAACAGTCTGAACTTCATTGTGCTTAGCCCAAATAACTTTTCCACTGTTATCCATACTGGCAACAGGTACTTCTCGACCAAGTTTCACCATGATGGTTCCCTCATCATAACCAATTACAACCCTGTACATGTAGCACAATCATCATAACTGTAACTAGAACTAAAGAAATACAAAGAACCCAAAAGAAAATAATAACTTGGTGCCTGAGCCAGCTTGCACGCACCTCGACTAATTCCACCGAGTACCTGCTACCTCCCACCAACACAGGTACCGGTTAACTCTGTCCACCAACACTTGGACAGATGGAAGAAATTACCAAGTATTTTTGTCTCTGTTGGGATTTGAACCTGAGACTTTATGGTTCTCACCCCACTTCATTAACCACTAGGACACACCCTTGGGTGCACAAAGAACACAACTAATATGACAATCTAATTCTTTTCTCTACAATTCTTCCTTAGTCGCAGATATTTTATCAATTTGTTAGGACGCAACTAATAATGACCTTTCCCTATTTCCTCGTCCAGAAAAACTTTTCTAGCTATGAACAAGCAAACTAATTGAAAAGAAAATTGAAGTTACAAGCAAATGTTCGGACTTCCAAAGAGAACAAATGCCGCTATAAATTAATTGAAAACACTCACCTCCTTGAACTTCTCATGTAACCAATTGCCCATACTCTTTCAAGACCATAATTCAAAGTGTTCTCAAGTCTACACAAAGATGCCAACAAACAAAAAGGATTAGTAACTCAAGCACAAACGCCTTAAGAGAGAATGTAAGGAGTCAGAATAACAAGAATGCATACAAAACCAATTGACTCATCATTTCGAGAACACAAAGTCACCAAAAGAAGAAATACCCTGTTTTAAGTAATAGAAAGTTCTTATTTTGATAATTGTGGTTTCTGGGCCAGCTTTCACACACCTCAACTAATTACACAAGATATTTGTCACCTCCCACCAGCAACATATACCAGGTAACTTTGTCAACCAAATCTAGGACAAATGGGAAGAATCACCTATTTTTTTTATCTCTACTGGAATTTGAACCTGAGACCTCATGTTCTAAACCCACTTCTTTGACCGCTAGGCCACACCCTTGGGTTCAAGTTATAGAAAGTTTTCACTCAAATAGAAGTTCAGCTTCTTAGAGAAATTGTGGAATGTAACAACTTTTAAGGTTAACCAATCATTTTCGCCCCCAAAAAACTGAAAGTGAAAAAGTAACATCAGGAAATTGGCACTAGATTAATTTTACCACAAGATGCTAAGCTTCAGTCTGTGGATAGGAAACCGGGAAACCTACTTCAGCTATAGCGTACAACAGAAAAGAGGACTTCGAAAACGTTTCAATGCACCAACTGATTTTTCTCAAAAGAATCTCATAAAGCAAGGTCCAGCTATGGTACAAAGATGTGTAAATCCAATACCATATGATAGATTATGTTTGTATGACACAAAAAGTCTAGGGAAGGATATCCATTAATCCCTCAGTCCAAACCCCACAACAAAAAGAAGTTCCTCCAAGTAACAAGGAGATGAAAATACCATTATAGTCTGGAAAAGAAAGCACGATTATGATGACCATGACCCGAAGAGAGAATCCATATGGACCAATTACACTCAAAGTCCTTTTCAATATATGAATAGAAGTGAGAACCTAGAAATGAAATAAGAGACTGAAAGTAAAAAAGAAAGGATGATGAGAAACGAGAAGTTTATGTACCATCTCAGGCTGCTGTTTGATTCATCCCAGACTAATTGTCCCCATTTTACTTTGTTGACTTGAAAAGGAACATATTAGGTAGTATACAATCTTTGTTTTTAAGGAATTGAAAAGAGAAAAAAGCTGCGCTAAAAGCTGAGAAGGGGTCACATATAACTCTAGTATTACTAATTTGATGCAAATAGTTCTTATAGGAAAATGATCATAATTTTCTATTAAAAGAAATGGGGGTGCTGAGATAGGCGTCCAATTTGGACAAAGGGAATGGTAAATAGACACTTCATGCAGCTTGAAAACTGTAACAAGCTTTCAGTGGTGAAGGCACAGCTCTTAACAGATAAAGTATGACTTACCACTTAATTTATATTGGTCGTCAAATGTAAATCAATATGAAAATTCACATAGCCTTCTACTTACCTGGTGCAACTGATTTAAACAACTCCAAACAATAATAGAAAAGGATTTTCCTCTTTACAAAATGGTTAAAATATGTACATATACATGTAGAGCAATCAGGGGTCATTTGGTAGAGAACATTAGAAAAAATATTGCATTAGTAAAGCAAGGGATTTTAGTGCATGCTAATGCATGATTAAAGACACAATTACCCATCAAAATCTTTTCCACATCCTTTACACCGTATTTGTGGAGGGTATTTTTGTAAACAAGTATTTTTTTTAGAAATTATGCAATGCATGTCACTTTTAAGACACCAAACCAAATGTTGCATAAGAAATAATCTCAACATAACTAATACAAGCATAACTAATATCGGCATTGCAAGTGTCAGCAATACTAATACACCAAATTCAACATTATTCTTATACACCCTACCAAATGACCCCTTAGTATCTTCTCAAAGGTAATGGAAACCAACAAGTATTAGACATCTTCCTAGAAACAGTCATTTTTCAAAAATGAGCAAACCCAATCTTTTGTCATTGATATGAAAATTGTGAACTAAGCTGAGATATTAGGTAATCCGACCATTACCTATAAGTGGTTGAGTGCCATATACGAACAGTACCATCTTCAGAACCTGTAATTATAATCGGAAGCTCGGGATGAAAACATACAGCAGAGACATTGTGGGTGTGGCCTTCAAGAGTCTGAACACAACTTTTTGTCTGATAGTCCCACACCTGTTTCATGGATACCAATACATAAATAATTCAAATCCTAAATAATAAGAATGGAACATGGGAACAGATAAAGACTGGCAAACCTTAGCAGTGTGATCATCAGAACCAGTAATTAGATAGGGTTTATCACCCCCGGTGAAATAGTCTACACAATTAACCCCTTTAAGATGAGCATCCAGCGTGAAATTTGGATCAGGAGAGCCAAGGTTCCAAATCTAAAAATGTTACATAGGTGAATGACTTGAATTAATATGTTAACCAATTTCTTGGAGGAGGAATGGAATGAGATGAGTAAGGGAAAAAACACTTACCTTTATAGTCCGATCAAGAGATGCACTAGCAAAAGTATTGGTGTCTTTCGGATTGAAGGTGACTTGCATCACATAATGGGAATGACCTTCAAATATTTGAGTGCATAACCATCCCTTCTCCCAATCCCAGAGCTTTATTAGCATGTCATCAGATGATGACAGCACATATGGAAGTGTAGGATGGACTGCCACACACCTAATATAATCTGTGTGTGCCTCGAATACTTTGACTTTATCCATGGTATTGTAATTGTAAACACGAATAAACATGTCATCAGCACCAGCAACAACCCATTGCTTGCGTGGTATAAACTTCGCTGACCTAACTGCAAAACAATAACTTAGGTGTATAAAAATACAGCAAACCTTAAGTAAAGCAAAAGGTTGCTCGGGCAAATCCTGACTCAAACAGACCATTTGAATACCACAAACTAACCTGGTAATTCAGTAACTTCGAATGATTTTGCCATTGTCTGCATCAAAATGAATTATCCATCAACATTCTTGTCGACAATGCTATTAAATGCATTTTTTTTATCAATATTCAAAGTGCAGATACAATGTATTTTTCATCTTAACTAACCGAAGAAGTTAGATTTGCAAATAAGCAAAGAATAGTAGCATCTGCGATGATTCAAAGAAGATGAATACTTCATTTTAAAATTCTGAATTCTTGTGAGAGCCATTATAGATTTCAGATACAAAATTAAGGAACACTTTTCATAATAATGTTAATAATCTAACTTGTTGGTCCTCCATTGTGGCTAAAACAAGATGTTACCTGAAGAATGCAGAGCAGGTAAAGGAAGAAAAGGTAACGGATAGAGAGCCAAAAGGCCGCACAGGTAAAGAATAAATCAAAGTGACTCGAGTTGACTAGTAAACTTACCTTTTCGAAGTAAACAACAAGAGTTAAAGCCATAATCATTTTCACATCTATAAGTAACTCTTCCAGGTTAACCAGATTCCTAATAGTCAACAACTTGCTCGTATCTTGCATCCCAATATTGGCTCCCTCCCCACGAAGTATCTGGGTTTGCCTCTTGGGGGAAAACATAGCTCTACAGCTATTTGGAATAAGGGTTTCGAGTGGATGGGAAAGAAGTGGTCAAATTGGAAGCGACAGATATACTGTAATTAACCATGTTCTAGATGCTTTCCACACTTACACCACGTCACTCTTTCCTACCCCTGGCTCTATCTCAAAGTGCATGAAAAATTGAGAAGATATTTTCTTTGGAATGCAACACAAACAAAATAAATTTGCTTTGTTAAGTGGAAAAATGTTAATTTGACCAAAATTTTGGTGGTCTTGGAATTATGAATTTGAAACACCATAACGGAAGTCATTAGATGAAATGGCATTGGAAGTTCAAGTGTTCAACAAGGAGGAAAACACACTTCAGAAGAAACTACTTTTTAATCAGATAAGGTAAAGCACTTTGAAGAAAATGTTGATACGAAAATTTACTCTGGATTCTCCCTGGTGTACCAGAGTCTCAAGTTCACCACATGGCACTGTTTTATGGTAACACATTGGACAAATTTTGTAGCAAACTAGAGTTTTTACTAGGAAATGATAGAAAATCAGCACACCGGTGTGGCCTAGTGGTCTGGGTGCAAACCTTGTCAACCAAGGATCAGATTCCAGCAGAGACAAAAAAACACTAGCTGATTTTTTCCCATCTACCTAAGTCTTGATGGATAGAGTTATTAGGTACCTGTGCTAGTGGTTAAACATCATTTGTTTATTGTCTCTTCTCCAGGATTACGCTCATTGGCAAGAAAAAGTATGTCTTAGAGCCTTGATGACGACACTAAAACGCTGGCTAAGAAAGGCGAAGTGTTGTTTTGTGCCTCGTTCAGGGCTTAAGCGTGCCATTGACAATAGTGACAGGTTGAATAGTCAAGGTGCACGCAAGCTGCCTTGGACACACCGTTAACACAAAAAGAAAATCTATTTTGGGAAGAAAACTTGGTTGGGATACTTACCCTTACAAGAATAGCATTTAATTTCTTTTTTATTGCGAAAATCATTCACATCAATTCTACTCTCCACAATGCTGAAATTGTTGATTTTATAGTACTCAAGGATAGGACCTTTCTTTTAGAAGAAACATAAATGACAGGAAAATTCAAAGAACATAACTTGAGGCTAACAACACTGTTCTAAACCAACACCAGTGTCATTCCATTAAATGGGGGAGCCAATCAGATGGAGATGATGTTCTCAAAAGCTAACACAGATTGCTGGCCATGGAAGAAGACTTGGAACAGCAAAGCCCTTCTAAAGGTTTCCTGTTTTTCTTGGTTAGTAGCTAGGGAAATCTGCCTCACTCAAACTAATCCTTAGAGAAGAGGGTGTCAGCAGTGAAGAGAGATGTCCTATATGCGAAGAGCATCAAAAGGATAGTAGTCATCTATTTTGCACTGCAAGGTGACTCGCCAACAGTGATGCATGTTTTAGCCTTACTGAGACCAGGCCACACTCCACTTGAGAGCTTCTGAAGTTCTGGAACAAAGATGGACTGAATAAGAGAACTCAACAAGTCCGGAATACTATCCCCCAGGCCATTTGGTGAATTGGTGGACAGTTAGGACCAAAAGGAACCATAGAACTTTTTAAGATTAACCGTAAGTTTAGCGCAATGTCCATGGTAACTTTTTGGTGCAACCTAGACTATATATAGGATGTGGATGCTATGTTAGATATATCTGGAAACTTGCACATCTTGTAACTATATTTTGGCACTAACTTAATGTTTTTTCTTTCATTAAAAACTCTTTATTGAGCATCCAAAAAGTTTGCATATCATCTTCTTTTTTTTTGATAAATAAGTTTGCAGATAGTCTTTCTATACTTCCATCCAATCCTCCCAACCTAAGTCTGCTATGTAAACATATTAACACATTGAAGAATCAACACACAACCAACACAAAAAGTCCAGTGGTCACGTTCCATGACATGTTCAATTAAGCGTGGCCTGAATTAAGCTACCATCAGACCAGCTATTGTAGGTCTCCACATTTGTATATGAAGATTTGGTCTAAGGCCATATAAGATAAACCATCTCGTCATATCGCGTTACACACATTCTATTTTGGAACGTCGTATCTCGATGGCATTCTATGAGAATATCACACATGTCTCTCAGAAGATTCAAGAATTCAAACTTACTAGAAAACAACACAATTTTCGGTACCTGGGTCTGGTAGTTCCAGATGCATACAGTCCCTGAATACAAACTTGCCAATATCCTGCAAGAAGAAAGACAAAGAATGAGCTGCGGAGAGCTAAAATTAATGATAAAATAAACAGATCGTCTTAATCAAACGAACTCAACATCGTACTAAGCTCACCCCCACTCTATCTCCCACTCCAAAATATAAACAAAAGTTAAATTTGTTTCTTTTCCTAGAAACATATCCCTCCAATAAACAATTCAATCAACTACCTCAACTCACGACTATTTGGCGTCAGCTATATGAATTCTCTATATCCATTTCTCTCTAATAGGGCCCAGTCATTCCAATATCTAATATTTTAAAACTAGAAAGCAAGCATAGATATTGCATCAGAAAACAAATTGATCTAATTTTATAAAATGGAGGTTCAATTACCATGGCTCGGAAGGATGTAGATCCACTGACTTTACCCTTTCCGATCTTTGAGCAAGTTTTCTCTGATCCAATAACAACAGTCAGCATAATGTAAGTACATACCAACAAAAAAAAAATACCACATACAAAACCACCAGTATTATTCGAATTTGAACAATGCTACATACCTTAATCTCCAACCTCAGAGGCTGTCATTTCGAGTTCCAGATTGGGCAAAAACACAATGCAGCAAGTGAAATTAAGTTAGTAATAACAACATACCAGATCTCAAACAAACCGAAACCCTAAACGAATCATGAATCTTCCTAACAACTGTTGCAAACTCATTAATTTAAAATATTCGAACAATATGCAAAAATTCGAGCGGAAGACACAACCGGATCGGATTGAATCAGATCCGAGAACGCAAAAGTCATTACAAATTGCTTGAAGCTAGAAAAACTCACCATTTTCGTAAACGGAACTTTGTGGATGAATTGAGTGAATCAGAGATTCGTGAATGAAGAAGCCCTAGAGATCAGAGTGAGGGGGAATTCCAGTTAACGGCGAAGAGATCTCTTCCAACTTGAAATGGAGATCGAAAGCAATGTAGAAAAATCAGTAGATGTGTTTTGCTCATCTAACAGCGGAACCTCTGTAATAAAATGGCAAAATGAGAGATTGTATGAAGATGATACTATTACTCCACAAGCCCAACACCAACTGTTCAACCTTTTTATTTTTACTTTTATTTACTCTTTACAAATTTACAAATAAAATATACTTGATAATTGTAATTTACTAGTAGTAATATTTTATTACTTGTATATATGTGTTTATATATGTATATTTTTATATATACTACTATACTTGAGACTTGTATATATGTGTTTATATATGTATATTTTTATATATACTACTATACTTGAGACTTTGAAATATATGAATTAATCTTTTGATTATGAATCTTTCTTTTCGAAATTATATGGAAAATTCTAATATTTAGGGACCATTTAATTGGTGAGATAAGGAATTAGAATTCCAAAATATAAACTATAGAATTATTTATCTAATGCTTAATATACATTAAAAAAAATAGGATTACAAATTTATCGATTGTTTATATTATAAGGCGAAATGACATGTGAGGCGTTTATATTAGACTCACATTGTAAAGTGGACCCTTCAACTTCAAGGAGTTTCAACTAGACATTTGAACTCGTTCAAAGTAAGAATTTTAAGCTTCTTTAATTGTTGATCGAACTTATATGGCATATATTTTTTTTCAGTGGGACTGAGTGTGTGACAACATGCTCTTAAAAGTGACTGCGAGTATGTGTATTAAATTAACTTAAAATCAGAATAAGATCTAAAAAATAATTGAATGAGAAAATATTTTAATAATGATAAAACACTAGATTTATACCTAAAAAATGGTGGTCTACACCTTGAAATCTCAGATCTGGCCGTGTATACATTTTTCTGGCGTTGCTTCGACATTTTCATCATTGAAGCAACGTCTTAGGATCATTATTGTCTTCATTTCCTCTAACATAGATCCGATTTATTCGAATCTATAAACACTAGATTTATAACTAAAAAATGGTGGTCTACCCCTTGAAATCTCAAATCTGATCGTGTATACACCTTTCTAGCATTGCTCTGATATTTTCGTCATTGAAACAACATCTTAGGATCATTATTGTCTTCATTTCCTCCAACATAGACCCGATCTATTTGAATCTATAAACACTAGATTTATACCTGAAAATGGTGGTCTACACCTTGAAATCTTAGATCTGACTGTGTATACACCTTTCTTCATTGCTCCGACATTTTCATCATTGAAGCAACGTCTTAAGATCATTATTTTCTTCGTTTCCTCCAACATAGACTCAATCTATTTGAATCTATATTTTTGACGCACTCATTAAAATCAATCAATTTTTTTTATGGTCATATGTATATATTTATGTGTATGTGTGAGTTGTTGTTGTAATTAGGCATTGTTACATGCCGAAAATTGCAACTCCGATGAACTTTACCATTTTGTGTTCCACTTTTCGATGAGCTTCATTTCTTAGACGATTTCATATTTTGTATTTTTATATATTTTCATATGTGTTCATTTGATTTTTTGTTTTAATGCAACATAAATAGTGGTGGAGCTCCTTAGTGAGTTATAATGGAAAAGATGGCTATTAATTTTTATAAAATATCATTTCTAGCCACATTCAATTTTTTCATATAAAATTCAAACGTTAAAAAGAAATAAAGAATAAAAAAAATTAGTAGATGAATATAAAAATGACGTGGTCAATAATATTGATATGATATGGCATTAATTTTTCTGACGTGGATAAGATGTTTCACTCGTGTCAGAGCAAGTGAAGAACATGCATTGACTAAGTGGATTAAAATTCTTATTTTAAACTATCACGATTCAATCCATCGGGCCGTGTGGACACATACTCTAAGACCTAGATAGGAGAAATCTTACCCCCAACTGGACATTAAATGCGGAAGTGAATAAAAATGAAAGTTGTTACCCTATTTAAATGTAGAAATGCTCAACCTTGATAAAAATAAAATGCTTTTGTCAAGAAATACGCAAACCCTTTTCAAGAAACTAGTCTAAACAGGTACAAGAGTTTCTAAGAGAATACAAAATTTAAATTAAATAGACACGGCATCCACCATGAAGGAAGAGGAGTAGAATTTGTCGGAGATCATCTTCAACTTCATCTAACAAACATCATTGACCCTACAATCAAACTATACCAAGTGGCCAACAATCGTAGTATCAGTACAAACAACACGTACTGGAAGGCATCATAGATCAACCCGACCATATAATATCATGTAATTGTTCAAAAAGAAACATGCAATATGACAATCACCAGACCCAAACTTTAGCCACACACTTTTACTATCCCGATCTAACCATCGTGACCCATAACTCTTAATGTCATCCTTCCTACCTCATTTTCACTGCCAATCATACCATATAAGTCACTTCACACTCATATTAGATCACAACCTAATCATCTATCACGTAGAGATTTCCCGCACCACTTATTCTACCAAATCCAGAGTCCCTTCATTAACCCTGTTAATCAGTCTTCCAGCCTCATTTGTCATAAAAGATCTAAGATGTTATGTTTACTCTGCTAATTGCATTAATTAATAAAATTAGGTCTTAGACTTTTTCGACTACTTCGAATGGAATGCTGTGGGAAAGGGGTTAGACTAACTATCGGAACAAGCAAATTTCCCTCCTACTAAATCACCTTGACTCACTCCCCCTTATTTGATATGTTCCAAACCCCTTTAACAACGATAAAAAGGCCCAACAAATAAGTTATGCAACAGACCCCCAATTATCAGCTTAACCTGATGACTACAACTTAGTAAAATAGATAACATATATGTATAACCTCCGCTAGAAACATAACCCTGACTCCCTATACTCACCCAGACATACATTTACATGAATGTGTTTCACAATGTTACGACCAGCTATAATTAATTCATCACACATTTCAAGGAACCCAAACCACTAAGGATCATTAAGACACCAACTACAATGTTTTAACATACCATTTCGATCTACACAAGAATCATCCCAGTATTTAGACACAAATTTCAGCCACTCAAAGACCAACATATAACAATCACATTATGAAGAAATAAACTTGATTCTTTCATCAAATTAACATACGAGAGAACAATCAAACAAGTACAAGGCGTGGCACCCGAGTCAGTCATATAGTAACATATATCAGGTAACGTACTCGAGCCAACTAATAGTAACGTGTACCAGGCGTGATACCCAAGTCAACCAATAGCAACTTATACCAGGTGTGGTACCCCAACTAATTATTATTACTACATGTACCAGGTGTGGTACCCCAACCAATTATTATTACTACATGTACCAAGCGTGGTACTCGAACAAATCGATAAAATGTATCAGAAGTGGATCCGAGTCAATCAAGAGATAACATGTATCAGGCTTGGTACCCGATCTAACTAAGGAATACACAAACATAGTCACAATCACAATCACAATGAAATACAATCACACTTGTAAATTAAATACAAGTAAACAAACACCCTTATTGCATAAGATTATCAACAATCCATCAGTTTACATTCGATCCTTATGGTTTCCCAACATGCATAGCACATGTTTCATTATAGAGACAGCTAACATGCATACAACTTAACTTGGGACACAACAATCATCATTCATCACCAACCTCCGGACAGTTTTTGATTTGGAACCCAATTTTCCACAACTCACTTTTCCAGGATAAGACCAAGCAATCATCACAAGGTTAACATTGATTAATAAAGCTTATCATCAACCTAAGATATAAATAACACCATATTCAACTATTCAGATCCGTGCCCAATGGCCTATGCATGCAATCTCCGATTATATACAAGATATGATGTAAGTAAAGATAAATCTAATTACTCAGTGAATAACCTAACCTACCTGAACGCCAAGAAACTATTGAAAAACTCTGAACACGAGCTTTTGGCTTCGTGGAAAATTATGATGGACTTAGATAAAAAATTGATGGGTTTGACCTATCTTACACTAGAATTTCTCATCTCCCTTGTCCCCAAGCTTGGACCAGCTTTTGAAAGGTTTTAGGAGTAGTCTTCGTATGTTTTACCACTGAAAAGAAAGAGGAAAATTAAAAGAATTTGCATTTTCTTGTTTCTTCCCCGTTGACTCCACTATAGCGTCTGACATGCCGCCATAGTAGGAATTCCTGCCATGAATAACGTCATCCCAGATCAAATTTCAAATCCTAAAATTTCGTTGTGTCACTCCAATTTTAAAATGACAACGTATTCTTATTAAAAATTGGGACTCATCACGAGATTCCTATAGAATAACGACAGATTAGGTCGTTACATGAACAAGTTCAAGTGTCTAGTTGAAATTTCGTGAAGTAGAATGATCTAGTTTACAATGTGAGTCAAGTATAATGGTCACTCAAGTCATTCTAACATATGATAATTATTATAATATTATTTTTATATTATATTTTATGTGGAATAAAAATCTCAATATTTCTTATTTCAAGATAAATCAATAAAATTATAAATTTCCCCTTTTTCGGGATCCCCCTTAAATCTTTTATTAAAGACATGATTAAATTAGAAATAAACAATTGTTTCAGTTATCTGATGTAACGACTTATTTCGTCGTTATTCGAACGACACCTCGTGTGAAATTTCATTTTTTTTGAAACACATTGCCCAATAAAATTGGGGTGACATGATGAAATTTCAAAATTACAAATTGATCTGGATTGACGTCATCATGCCATAACGAAAATTTTCGCGCTATGGCACGCCGTTGTAGCAGTTGCATGGTCACTATAGCGGGACGGACGGGTTAAAAACCTAGAAAATATGATTTTTTTTATTTTTCTCCTACTCTTCATTGGTAAAATAGACGAGGATTACTCAAAAAACTATCATAAGCTTCTCCAAGCTTATGAACCATCGAGAGGATGGATTCTAGCGCAAAGGGGGTAAAACCCCATGAATTTCAAGACTACATTCGTCAAGATTCACCCCACGAAGCCAGAAGGTCATACTCAATAATTGCTTGGCATCCAAAAAAGTTAGATTTAACTGAGTAGTTAGACTTGACTTTGTTTGCATAACACGTTGTAGATTGTCGGAGATTTCATGTATAATCCTTCGGGCATGAAGTTTCGAGGGGTGAAATCATGATTGGTTATTGTTGCTCAGGATGGTAAGGCACTTGATTAAAAATATATGCCTGTTGAAAGTTGTTGGATGATATTCTATGGGTGGTAAGTTATGGATAAATTGATTATGTATATGTATGGAGAGGTAGTAATATTCATACAATGTGTGGTTAGGGAGCTGAAAAGGGATGAATTTGAAATGATAATTGTAACTTTCTTTGCGCAGAAAAATCCTCTATTCCATTGTTCTCAGGCTTAGAGTGGCTCGGGGAATATTTTTGGAGTAATCCTCGCATGTTTTCTCCCTGAAAAGTGGGAGGAAAATAAAAGACATCGCTTAATTAGGGTCTAGTCCGTCAATCTCGCTATAGCGGTCATGCAGGTGCTATAGCAGTGTCGCCATAGTGGAAGATTTTCTACTATGGCAAGCTGACGTCAGCTCGGATCAATTCAAATTTAAGTAATTTCGTTGTGTGCCCCAGTTTTAATTTAAAACCAAAATTCAAGACATTTTTTAGACTTCGCATGAGACGTATTTAAATAAGGACGGCTCGAATCGTTAATTACACCACCTTTTCAAATCATGCAGAAATAATATTCATTCGTGAAGTAAGTCGAAAATGTGCTTGATTGGGACCAACGACCCATCACATTTAGCAAATGTGTAATTTTTCTTTGAAAAGGGATATTCCAGTCACCAGGTACGAAAATAGTGTTGCATGTATAGCTTGTTTGAAAGGAGAATGCAATTAAAGGAGACGACACAAAACTTATTTCACCTAACTTCTTTTTCACACATGATCTTCATCAAAATGGCGAGATAAAAGTTCAAATAATAATCTGTCAGTCTTATTCATTAATGAATTGCCAACATCAACATTTGAGAAGTTGAGATATAAGATTGAAGTGCGTCGTCTCCGAGATATCAAGCAACGCTTTCATTAGAGGGAGTGAAATACGTGTTGTACTCTTTTCCTTAATAATGATTTTGTCCCAATTGGATTTTCCTAGTAAGACTTTCAATGAGGCAACATTAAAGGCGTATTATGAGATGTGTGTACCCTTTTTCCTTCACTAGACTTTTTCCCGTGAGATTTTTCCTAGTAAGGTTTTAACGGCACACTTTATCTATGGACATCCAAGCGGGAATGTTATAAATCCATTGAATGGGTGGATTGACCATTTAGTTAATACATGAATTACTTACATTCATCTATACATATTTCCTAGGTTTGGAACCATTTTAGATAAAAATATATCTATTAATTTGGGCATTAATATAGCAACATTTGAAGTGATTTCTCAACTTATAAATAGGGTTGTCATTCACCATTTTAAGACATTTGAAGACATTTGAATACGATGATATCTACAATCTACTCTCCATATCTTTTGATCTATATTATTGTACTCCTTCCGTCCTATTTTACATGACACCGTTTTACTTGACACAATGTTTAAGATAAAAAGAAAGACTTTTGAAACTTGTGGTTTATAACAATCCTGAGATATTTGTGTGATTGCAAATCGTTTCATTAAGGGTAAAAAATGTATTTTAAAGTTAGATTGTTTCTAATTATAGTAAGGTAACAGTATTTTTGCGACGAACTAAAAAGAAAAGAGCGCTCCATAAAATGGGACGGAGGGAGTTGTATATTACTCATAGTATACAAGAAAACTTAAAAATTAAATCAAATATTGATACAAATGTCAGAAGTTACAATAAATTCACGTAAACAATAAAGGAACTAATCTTACTAAAATTCAAACTAAAATTGTAAAACATACTACATAACAAATTCAAACTACTAAAATTCTAAAAACACACTACATAAAAACTAATATTAAGAAAATACAACTTAATAACTAATCAACTATAAAACATTTCCAAATCAAATAGAAAATCAAAAGATCACATAAAAACGTCCAATAATTACTTTTTTTTTCTCTTCTTCATTCAGTCTCCTTTTCAAAAATATCATTTTCCTACTGGATTTCATTAATCACATTCTGCAAGTTTTCTTATGATTCTTTTAGCAATGTCCTTAGAAGATCTCTATCTTTTACAACTTTCTTGATATTAAATGTGTCAAATTTATCACGCCCCCGAGCCTACACCCTGGGCGGGACTGGTACTCGAGAACCATTGCTGGCCCCAAGCGAACCCTTGGCCTGGCTTACTTACTCAGCGGAAATCTTAAACACAAGAAATAGTCTCAAATGATGACTCATGCAAATGTCTTTAAGAAATATTAAACTTAGCCAAAATGGCAACTCCAGTCTCAGCCATTAAAACAGGAAATAGAAAACTCAAGAACTAACATATGACTGTCTATGAAGCCTCTAAACAACTGAGATGGATGTCGGGACAAGACCCACGACATCCTAATGAAACTAAAACTACTAAAAGCAATAAAAGGGATCCTCCAAAAGCAAGGAGGCTCACCAACAAGTCTGGAGCTCAACTAGAATCAACGATGCGCTGGATGCTGATCCTGGTTACCTGTGTCTGCATCATAAGAAGATGCAGGCCAAA